>AWOL01S0068123.1:85153-141692 GCA_000715115.1 Nicotiana otophora
CCCCCCCCCTCTCCCCCCAATCACCCACAAAACAAATACACATGCATATGAACCGTTGGTCCATCTAATCAACGACTCTCATTTAATCTTCAATTTTCTTTGATTTTTAAACACTCGTCCCCAGAGATCTCATCTCCACCGTCCAAATCCCATGATCCAATGGCCACCAAAATTCCTCCCCAAAAATCTCAAGTTACCAAACTATCAAGACCGTTGATCACCAGATCCAACGGCCCAAATCCTATCTCCAATATTTAACCTTAGAGTCAGCCCCCAAAATCCCAAAACCCTAAAATCATTTCCTCCTGCATAGCTACCTCTCTTTCCCCTTCCTCTCTAATTTATCTCAATCTCACAAGACACAATCAATCACCAAATCTTGCACAAATTTGTGCAAGATCACGAATTCATCAGAGATTCATCTCATTTGCCTTCCCTAGCCGTGATCCCCGCTAAACGTTTCCTCTCTCATCATCTGAAATATAAAACCTCCAAATCTGAACCCTAACCCTCAAAGATGAAACCTCAAATTTCCATTGATCTTTCAAATTAGTGGAATGCATGGTCATTCATTTTTCTCCTGTACTTCAGATCCTGTCACTCTTTCCATTTTCACTATTCGGTTCCAAAATCCCTAATCGAATAAGTCAGACCAAAAAGGTAAAACTTCCATTTGCTAGATTTCTCCCTCCATCTTTTAAAATCAAAGCAAGCATAAAATGCTAGCTTGCTTCAACATTGGTATTCGAGACTTAGAGGTCAAATGCAATGAGCTCTCGGTATTAAAGTTCTGACATATGGCCTCTCATGCCACAGTGGTCGACCTCTCACTTCTCTCCTCTCAGGTAAAATCCATAATGATTTCCCCTCTATTCTCTAGATTTTTCACTCGATATTTCTTGCACCACTTAGCAATCGTCACTCTTCACATGAATGCTTGCTAACCCTTAAGTGTTCTTTGAGTCCTCTTTATTAATGTTTCACATCCATGTCTAACTATTAGTTGTAAAAGTCCCAATAGGATGAATGTTCCTGTGAATGTCAATAGTATTTGATATGATCAACCTATCTCTTATAAGTCAGATTATAGGTGTGCCTGTTGTGGTTGAATGTTGACTGTTTCTGCAATTTGAATATGGCTCTACCATGTTTAGATATTCAACCTAGTCTGTACAGACGATTTAAGTCTGTTTAAGTATGGTGTTTGACCTATTTTTAAACCCCTAATGATACTGATAACCTGGTTATGTAAATGTTTGAGACTAATTTGTCTTGTGAGGGTATAATCCGAATTGAAGTTTTTTTATGTGTGAAAGTTTGTCATAAACCTTTGTTTATCCCTCATGGCTTTATATTTTGAATATTGTTTTGAAGTCATACTCAGTCATCTCTTTCCCCTGTCATTTTGGATTGAATCTGGATAGGAGAAGTCTTTTATTACTACTGGTTGAGTATAATAACTTGCTTATGTCTTTATCTAAATCTTTACTAAGGATATCTAAGGATTCAAGTAATGTTATTAACCTAGGTGTATGCTCATGATAGTGTCTAGTGTCAAACTAATTTGTTATCAATGTTGAGGTATTAACATATGTATCTCAAAGCTTTCACAACTCTAAACTATGTGCCTTATCTGTCTGTGAGATGTATGACTCATGTTGTCTGATTTTCAGCAACAATAGTATAAGTGTTACTGCTGTCATATGTGCTTAGAAGCATGACTTTCAAACCTGTTCAAATGTGCTTCACTCACTTAAAATACTGAAGTATAGTCATGCTATCTCTATGAGTTTTTCTCTAAGTTATTCTGTTAAGAAGGAGTCTGCTCCCGTGGTAGGAAATGTCATAGTAATTGGTTTGCATTGAAACGGCGTCATTGGCATTCAAACCTATAGGGAAGAATTAGTCGTTAGTGGTTAAAGGTATTTGGGAGTAGAGTTTAACTCTAGGTTGGGCTACTCTCCCCGGCATAAACATTGCCTTGGGCCTTGAGACCCTTGGAAACTTTGAAGTGTCAGGGAATTCGAAGAGGGAATCGGCCATGAGTAGAATTCTCTCATTAGCCTTTAATTTACTGACACTTATTACTCTCTTTATGTTTGGTGTTTAATGACAATGAAAGGTGTTCAATGTGGATCATTTACTAGGCACAACCTCCACATTAGTACGACTTTTCTTTGTATTTAAATACTGCTAGTGATCTTTACTTTTATTATTTGCTTATGAATTTCTTAAATGATTATGTATATAGTGTTGTCATTCTAATGACCTTCTCGTTTTTTTGAACATGTACAATGATTTGGAGCTATTGAGTTCTGTAGGAACTCAGGCCCAAGTCCAGCTCTACTATGGTCTAAGAGTCTGCCATTGCTCGTTCCTGTTACTGTTGGGCCGACCTTTTGTGGCCCAAACCTCCCAGAGTCACTTCTTTCCCATCGCTTCTTTATTTATTGATTTCATTATTCTCTAGTTACACTATGCCCATATTAGTTGCTATATTTGCTGTTGTTTTATCTCATATGTATATGACAATTATATATTGGATTGAATTCTTTATTTTATCTTTTATCTCACCTAAAATAAATTAGGCAAGCCTGAAAGAATCTAGGATTAAAAGAGGCATTAGTTAGCAATTAATTCTATAACCGTTAAACGCGAGCTTTGTTATAAATTCATTATGCCTTGCTAACCTTTTTCCTTAAAGATTTTTGAAGTCCAAAGACTTAACAAAGGCAACAGTCCCTCTTTCAAAAAGGAAAACCATAACTATTGCGAATTTAATATTCCAAAAGTGAATCAACTATTTCGAAAAGATTAAAATACCGTTGCCCCAAAAACAAAGGCTTCAAACAAGTTTTCCATTTGAAACCAAGGTACATCTTAGGATCACTTTCATAATACTTTCACCACTCTAGAATAACATATGCTTTAGGAAACAAATGGATTAACTTAGCCTCTTTGAACACTTTCATAACAAACGTTACATCTTTCAATGTTCTTTTTCAAGTATGTATATATAATAACACTAATTTCCTAAAGGCTTTTCTTTAAACCCATCTTCTTTAAACCACGCTCTTCCCTTATAAATATTATGGTAAGCCATACTCTTTTGAACACTAGTTAAAGCTTAGTACAGACAATTAGTCCTAAATTTACTCTAATTCTTATGGAGCTACCTCACGTAAATTTTACGGGGTGTCTAACACCTTCCCCTTAGAAGAACAAGAACCCTTGCCCATAATATCACCGGTTAGCAGACTTGTAAAGAACAATGACTTTAGCAATTAAATAGGTACCCTAGTATATCTTTAAATATTAGGTGACGACTCTCTTTCATCAACAACAGAGCAAGTTGAATCTTGTTTTGACTAGCGCAATATATGGTGCAACAACATGGCGACTCTGCTAGGGATAACACTTAGGTTCTCACCTTAGCAGACTTAGATTGAATTTGGCATTTAGATTTGTTTGTACATTGCTTTAACTATAGTTAAATTTGCAATTACGGTTAGGTCAACTAACATAACTTCTCGCAGTCTTCAGTCCAACTCAAAAGTATGAAAGACTCTACTGTGGGCTACAAAATATTTGTTCCAGTGAGAGGCCACCATTGACTACTTTGTGGGCGTCAGCAACATGATCTGCAGCCACAACGAGAGGATGACACATTGGGTGTCCCCACATGGGCAAGAAGAGTGGCGGGAAATGCTGACTAATTTAAGTGGAGAATGGGTCAATTGGAAGTTATCATGGTTAGGTGGGAGGGAAATCTTAAGGACTCCTCAGAAATACTTCATTGAGCTGATCGGACTTTAGGGCATCCAACCATACACACCCATGTGGGTTCTCAAACAGTTCGAGATGATCCAGGATGTGCCTCTATGGACGAGGACAATGCTATATAAGGATGAGTATAATGGACAGAGTCCAATCCCTAAGATAAGAAGGCTCCAAGAAGAGTGGAATGATCTGGTCACAATGCCGATGGGTCAAAACTCATGGTGCACTCCAGAGTATTATGTCTGGATCAATGAGGAAGATGAGCTAGCCTGACCAAGCAAAGAGGGTATATCCTGTATGGAGGACGCAGTGGCTGCTTTGCAAATCTACTAGGAGATTCTACCATATTACCTTGTGACTACCTCAATGCACCATCATGTGGTCCCAGGATCCATCGATCACATGTTATCATCTGCTGAAGACGATGATCGGGTAGTGGAGTGCATCCAGATAGAGTCTGGGACAGAGCCGGAAGAAGATCTAAATGAATGGTCTGAGTTCAATGATGATGATGAGGAGTTTGAAGAAGACTCAGAAGAAGAAGAAGAAGAAGAAGACTCAAAAGAAGAAGAAGAAGAAGAAGAAGAAGAAGAAGAAGAAGAAGAAGAAGAAGAAGAAGAAGAAGAAGAAGAAAAGGAAGAAGAAGAAGAAGAAAAAAAAGAAAAAGAAGAAGAAGAAGAAGAAGAAGAAGAAGAAGAAGAAGAAGAAGAAGAAGAAGAAGAAGAAGAAGAAGAAGAAGAAGAAGAAGAAGAAGAAGAAGAAGAAGAAGAAGAAGAAGAAGAAGAAGAAGAAGAAGAAGAAGAAGAAGAAGAAGAAGAAGAAGAAGAAGAAGAAGAAGAAGAAGAAGAAGAAGAAGAAGAAGAAGAAGAAGAAGAAGAAGAAGAAGAAGAAGAAGAAGAAGAAGAAGAAGAAGAAGAAGAAGAAGAAGAAGAAGAAGAAGAAGAAGAAGAAGAAGAAGAAGAAGAAGAAGAAGAAGAAGAAGAAGAAGAAGAAGAAGAAGAAGAAGAAGAAGAAGAAGAAGAAGAAGAAGAAGAAGAAGAAGAAGAAGAAGAAGAAGAAGAAGAAGAAGAAGAAGAAGAAGAAGAAGAAGAAGAAGAAGAAGAAGAAGAAGAAGAAGAAGAAGAAGAAGAAGAAGAAGAAGAAGAAGAAGAAGAAGAAGAAGAAGAAGAAGAAGAAGAAGAAGAAGAAGAAGAAGAAGAAGAAGAAGAAGAAGAAGAAGAAGAAGAAGAAGAAGAAGAAGAAGAAGAAGAAGAAGAAGAAGAAGAAGAAGAAGAAGAAGAAGAAGAAGAAGAAGAAGAAGAAGAAGAAGAAAAAGAAGAAGAAGAAGAAGAAGAAGAAGAAGAAGAAGAAGAAGAAGAAGAAGAAGAAAAGGAAGAAGAAGAAGAAGAAAAAAAAGAAAAAGAAGAAGAAGAAGAAGAAGAAGAAGAAGAAGAGGAGATGGAAAATGATTCCGGGGATGGTTACTAGGAGTTGGTTGATTTCCCCTTCTTTCCCACTTTGTACCCTTATCCCTAATTTTTTCTTACTTTCCTAATGGGCAAGTTGTTTAATCCCATGCAAGTTCTATGGATATCAGAAACAATGATGTAATCTTTGTTCCCACTTATCTCAGTCCAAACATTATCAATTAAAACAAACTTGCTTCAGATCTAAATGTGTCAAGTCCTATTGTTTGTCTAACATTCGCGATTTAGGCCTACCTCCTGCAATGAGAGGTCCCACGAATCCTGGGAAACCGAGCTAGCCTAAATGTGTGAATTGATTGCTTTGTCTTATTTCCTTTCTTATTTGTTTACTTTATTATTACTCCCCAAAAAGAATGTTGGTTTGTGTCGACCCAAAACTGGCAGAACCACTGTACAATCTAATATCAAAGGGAATGATGTTTGCTACAGGAAACCCGACTGTACATGCTCTGGTCATAGCCGATAGCCCGGGGCGATCGGGAGAGAAGGAAGATACCAGGAATGATGAACACGTGGCCAAAATGGACCAGGAGATGGAGTCTTTAAGGGAGGAAGTACAACATATCAGGGAACTAGCACATCTGGCCATGACAACGCTCCCTCTACCACCTCACTTTCCTTATTTGGATTAAATTCGTGACCACTTCCCTTCCACATCGCGCCAAAACAACACCACCTCAACTTCAGTCCCCACCACTCAAGTTATACCTCCAGTAACCCCCGCAAACCCACCACATTCCCCTATTCACACTCCCTACATACCATAGTATGTTCAAACACCACAAAACCTGTCTATCACTACCAACGCTACCCACACCCCTCTTCGTGACAGAGTCACTTTTAAAACTCATCTAGATCAGCACATACATGTGGCACATACCGCCACCCATGAGTGATATATTCCTCATGTATATGTCATTTCTGAAACTACCTTTGCAGCGCCTGTCACGGTCAGGGTGCCTTATGAGATTTACCAATACACTAAGATAGAGAGGGAAGCCAGGCGAAGGAAGAGGAGTCAATATCTGAGCAGCTGCAAATCTTGAGAAAACAAATGAAGAACCTCCAAGTCACCCAGGGAAGTGCAATTTTGGACTACAAGAATCTGTGTATCCATCTGGATGTGAATATGCTAGTAAGGTATAATCCTCCAAAGTTTAATATCTTCGACGGGACGGGTGATCCCCACGTGCATTTGAGGGAAAATGGTGACAAGTTAGTCGGAGTGGGGAGGAACGAGAAGCTAAGAATGAAATTATTCATAAGAAGCCTAACGGGAGAAGCACTCACCTAGTATACTCAATAGGATCCGCGAAACTGGAGATCTTGGATAGATATGGCAGAGGAATTCATGAATCGCATTAGATTCAACACAGAGATCACTCCCGATAGGTTCGTACTGGTGAACCTATAGAAAAAGCCATCCGAGTCATTCCAAGAATATGCGCGTCGGAGGAGGTCAGAGTCCGCCAGGGCGCAACCTCCGCTGGACGACAGTGAATTAACCAAGTATTTCATTAGAGCCTAGGAAGGGATATACTTTGAAAACATGATGGTAATTATGGGAAAGAAATTCCCCGAGCTGGTCAACATGGTATATTTCTTAGAAGAAGGTATAAAATCGGGTAAAGTATAGCCCATGGCTGCACTGTAAGTGGCCATCAAGGCTGTAACGACCCGGTCGGTCGTTCCAAGAGTTGTAGCCCTGTGTTTCCCATTTATGTGTTGTTCAGCTGTGCTGAGTTGTATCGAGTTGGTAGGTTTAGGTTCGGAGTTGTTTTGGAGTGAAATGAGACACTTAGTCTCTTAATTAGAAAGCTAAGTTAGAAAAGTCAACCGGAAATTGACTTATGAGTAAACAAATTTGGATGTGGACTTTTATGATTCGGTTAGCTTTGTTGGGTGATTTTAGACTTAGGAGTGTGTCCAAAATGTAATTTGGAGGCCCGTGGTAGAATTAGGCTTCAATTGGCAAAAGTTAGAAATTTGGCAATTTTGGCCGGCAGTGGAAAATTAGGTATCGGGGTCGGAATGAAATTTTAGAATTTGGAGTAGGTTCATAGTGTCATTTTGTGACGTGTGTGCAAACTATGAGGTCATTCAAACGTGGTTTAATAGGTTTCGGCGTCGTGGTTTGATAGGTTTCGGCTTGGGTGTTCCGGAGGTTCGAATAAGTTTGAGTAGTGATCTATGACTTGTTGGTATTTTTGGTTGTGGTCCTGAGGGCCTAGGGGTGATTACGGGTGGTTAACGTATTTGTCAAAGTTGTTAAATACAGCTGAAGCTACTGCTACTGCTATTTCCGCACCTGCGGAAGAAGGAGTCACTGGTGCGAGGTAGCTGGTGCGTAAGGGGAGTCCGCAGGAGCGGACAGTGCTGGACTACGCAGGATGCGTAAGTGTGAGTTAGTGGTTGCATCTGCGAGCCCGCATGTGCGAGATCTGGGAAGCAGATATGGAAAGGAGGGCTCTGGGTAGGCTTCGAGGGTGAGGAATAAGTGTCACACTTGCGTGCCCGCAGATGCGAAGGGGCAGCCGCAGGTGCGAAGCTTGGCATTTAAGTGACTTTCATAGGTGCGCACCTGGGATAGCAGGTGCGGCCGCGTAGGTGCGAAGAAGAGGGTCGCAGGTGTGGAACCCCTGGGGCAGAACCTATAAAGGTAACCCTTCGCGAATTTTCGCCCTTTTTCCACCATTGTTGAACGGTTTTGAGCTTTGGGGCAGTGTTTTTCAAGGGAGAATCACGAGACATCAGTGAGGTTAGTCGCTTGGGTTTATTTACACACGTTTATGATATGTTTCCACTGATTAGCCATGAAATTAGTAGGGGTTTAGGGTGAAATTGAGGGAGTTAGGGTTTAAGTTTTGGAAAGTTTTAAGTGAGGATTTGAGGGACCAAACGGAATCCGATTTTGATGAAATTTATATGGTGAGGACGAAGTTTGTTATTCTGCCATTTTTGACTGATTTCAAGACGTGGGCCCATGGGCCGGGTTTTGGCCGATTTTGGATATTTGGCCTATTTATGTAGTTTTTATTATGGAATTCGATTATTTATCTTATGTTTATAGTAGTATTATGGTTTAACTCTTGCTTTGAGCATATACACCAGGAGATTTGACATCACGTGATTGTTTGGAAGTGATACCCATGCTAGGTGACGGCCGTGTGGGTATGCACCGCGAGGGATTGAGACTTGGTCCATCTCGTGAGGCTATGAGGCCTAATGGCTATTATATGTGGTTATGTGTTTATTTGTTGTTGAACTTGTTTGCCTTCATGTTAGAGATCATGCTTAGGCTTTATTCACGCTCACATTATTGCACTCAGTCATAGATATTATTGTACATATTTACCGCAGTCCCTATTATTTTGCTGATATGTTGTGATACTTGACATGGGTTGTGTTTCCCTTACTTGTTGATGATGGTGAGGCTAGAGAGATACATGACTGAGTGAGGCCGAGGGCCTGTTGTGAGGTATTTTATTGAGGCACGTGAGTTATTTGTGCAGCACGTGAGTTGTCCGTGCGGATCAAGGTATTGATACCATAGCGTGTGAGTTGTCCGCGTAGCACGTGAGTTGTCCGTGCAGTATGTGAGTTGTCCATGCTTAGCGCTTGGGCTTTGGAAGCTCCTACGGAGTCTGTACACACCCCCAGTGAGCATAGGTACCTATTGAGTGTTGAGTGCTGAGTGTGAGAGCCGAGTGCTAAGTGATGGAGTGACATTGCTGTGAGGTTTCATTACTTTTGCTGTTGTTGCACTTTACCTGTTAATTTCTTTGTATTATTTATTGAGTTGATGGAATTTACCTATTTATTTATGTTTATTTTAAATTGTGATAAAGAAATAATTGAATTGTTCTACTTAGCTCATCACTATTACTCAATTCCTCAGTTATTGCTGTTACTACTGAGCTGGTTGTACTCACACTACACCCTGCACTTTATGTGCAGATCCATTAGAGCATAGCGATCGTTGAGTTCACGCCGGTTATCGTTGGAGACTGCAAGGTACCTGCTAGCGTCCGCAGGACCTTGTTACTTCTTTTATCATTTCTTCTTTTGGACTGTATTGACAGTTAGAAAGTTTTATTTCTTAGTTCATAGATTTAGACGCTCATGACTTAGTGACACCCCGATGTTTGGGGCTCATTTCCGTATTTTCTATAATTATATTTAGAGTTGATTTAGTTTATGAAAAATTCAAATGTTGGAATTGTTTTATTAAATTCTTATAATCACTTTAGTAGTAATATGTTGGGAAATAGGCTTGCCTTGTAAGACGATAGGCACCATCACGACCATGGTTAGATTTTGGGTCGTGACATATTGGTATCAGAGCCTAGGTTACATAGGTCTCACGAGTCATGAGCGGGTTTAGTAGAGCCTTGCGGATCGGTACGGAGACGTCTGTACTTATCTTCGAGAGGCTGCAGAACCTTTAGGAAGATTTCACATTCTTGGATTCTTGTCGCGCATCCTGTGTATCTAGTAACTAAACATTTATTATTCATTCTCTCACAGATGGTGAGGACTCGAGTTACCGGTCAATAGGGGTAGCCACCAGTTCGGTCCGCGAGAGGCCGAGGCCGCGGTAGAGGCCGTGGTAGGGGCAGAGTCATCGCCAGCACAGCAGCTGGGGCAGCACCTACAGCTCCCCCAGTTGTCCCCACTCAGGACCAGGTCCCGGAGGTAGAGGTTCCGGCGGGACCAGCTCAGGAACCACCTGTGCCTATTGTGATTCCAGGCCTTCAGGAGGCCCTAGCTTAGATTATATCAGCATGTACCGGCCTTGCTCATGCGGTCTCTATCTCGATGGCCGTAACCACTTCTCAAGCTGGGGAAGGCACTCAGACTCCCATCGCTCGCACACCCGTGCAGGTTGTTCAAGGACTTCAGATATCGGAGGCACCACCAGCCCAGCCAGTTACAGCTGCACAGGATTATGTGGTTCCTGCTATGCCTGAGGATGATCAGCATAGGTTGGAGAGGTTTGGGAGACGTCAACCACCACCCTTCAGTGGCACAGAGAGAGAGGATGCTCAGGACTTCTTGGATAGGTGTTAGAGGATACTCTACTACTGGTATTCAGGAGACTTGTGGGGTCTCATTCACTACCTTTCAGTTTTTTGGGGCTGCATTCATATGGTGGGAGACGTACGAGAGGTGTAGGCCTGTTGGCGCAACACCTCTTACTTGGAAGGCAACACCTCTTACTTGGAAGCAGTTCTCCGTTCTCTTTCTGGAGAAGTATGTACCTGAGTCCCGTAGAGAGGAGCTATGCAGGAAGTTTGAGCAGCTTCGCCAGGGTGAGATGTATGTTACACAGTATGATATGCAGTTCTTCGAGTTAGCTTGTCATGCAATCTGGTTGGTTCCCACAGACCGAGAGAAGATCAGGAGGTTTATAGATGGCCTCCATTTTCAGCTTCGATTACTTATGACCAGAGAGAGAGTATTTAGGGTTACCTTTGATGAGGTTATCGATATTGCTCGACAAATTAAGATGGTTCGAGGTCAGGAGAGGACTGAGATGGAGGCTAAGAGGCCTCATGGTCAGGGTGGTTTCGGTGGTGCTCTTTAGGGAGGTCAGTTTCAGCAAAGTCAGTCATCATTCAGTGCATTGCCACCACATGGTTCTCATTATTCCCTGCCCTCTCAGGTATCATCGAGTAATTCCTTTGGGCATCAGGAGCAGTAGTTTCATTAGAGGAGGGGTTGTTTCGAGTGTGGGGATTTTGGTCACATTATGAGATATTGCCCTAGGCTGTTGGGTGGGATTCCACACTGGAGTACTCGGTCGACGGCACCAGCACCAGTTCCTCTACCACCCGCCCAGCCAGCTAGGGGTGGAGTTCAGCTAGCTAGGGGTGTAGTTCATCCACCTAGGGGAGGATCCCAATGAGCTATGGGTCGCCCGAGAGGAGGAGGCAGATCAGGGGGTGGTCAGGCCCGTTTCTATGCCCTCCCAGCCAGGCCAGACGCTATTTCTTCAGATGCTGTGATTTCAGGTATGTTCTTTTGTTAGACTCGTTCGAAGACGAACGTTTGTTTAAGAGGGGGAGGATGTAACGACCCGGTAGGTCGTTTCTAGAGTTGTAGCCCCGTTTTCCCCATTTCTGCTCATTTACGTGTTGTTCAGATGTGTTGAGTTGTATCGAGTTGGTAGGTTTGATTTCGGAGTAGTTTTGGAGTGAAATGAGACACTTAGTCTCTTAATTAGAAAGTTAAGTTAGAAAAGTCAACCGAAAGTTGACTTATGAGTAAACGAATTCATATATGGATTTTTATGATTGGGTTAGCTTCGTTGGGTGATTTTAGACTTAGGAGTGTGTCCAAAATGTAATTTGGAGGTCCGTGGTAGAATTAGGCTTGAATTGGAGAAAGTTAGAAATTTGGCGATTTTGGTCGGTAGTGAAAAATTAGGTATCGGGGTCGGAATGAAATTTCGGAAGTTGGAGTAGGTTCATAGTGTCATTTGTGATGTGTGTACAAAATGCGAGGTCATTCGGACTTGGTTTGATAGGTTTCGGCGTCGTTGGCGAATGTTGGAAGTTTAGAAATTCTTAGGCTTGAATTCGGGGTTGATTTGGTGGTTTGGTGTCGTTTTGGGTGTTCCGGAGGTTCGACTAAGTTCGGGTAGTGATATATGACTTGTTGGTAATTTTGGTTGTGGTCCCGAGGGCCTCGGGGTGATTCTAGGTGGTTAACAGATTTGTTAAAGTTGGAAACTGCAGCTGAAGCTGCTGCTACTGCTATTTCCGCACCTGCGGACGGAGGAGTCGTAGGTGCGAGGTCGCTGGTGCGCTAGGGGAGTCCGCAGGAGTGGATAGTGCTGGGCTACGCAGGATGCGCAAGTGCGAGTTGGAGGCCGCATCTGGGAGCCCGCAGGTGCGAGATCTTGGGCGCAGATGCGGAAAGGAGGGCTCTAGGCAGGCTTCGCAGGAGACAATGCTTAGTCTCATGCAAAGAAAGGCAGTTCTTAGCCTTATGCAGTTAAGGAGGCAGTGCTTAGCTTCATGCAAATAGGAGACGATGCTTAGTCTCATGCAAAGAAAGGCAGTGCTTAGCCTTATGCAGTTAAGGAGGCAATGCTTAGCCTCATGCAGATAAGAGATAATGCTTAGTCTCATTCGTAAAAGGCAATGCTTAGCCTTATGCAATTAGGGAGACAATGCTTAGCCTCATGCAAATAGGAGACACTTCTTAGTCTCATGCAAACAAAGGCGATGCTTAGCCTTATTCAATTAAGGAGGCAATGCTTAGTCTCATGCAAGAAAACGATGAGTGATAGTGATAAAATAGAGCATTTCTTAGCTGGAGATGCTTGCGATAGATAATGTGTTGTCTTGAAGCTAGTGATTTGATGTGTCTACAGATATTGTTGTCTTACTGTGCCTGCATCCAAAGAAATATTATGAGTTTTGCGGGGGAAGGTTGGTCTGCGATTTCACCTTCTTGCTTTGCTTTTGCTCCTATCTTGAGATCCTGTTTGAGTTACCCTGGGCAGCATCTGGCTGTGATAAGAAAGTTTTTTCGAAGAATATGCGTGCATTTGATGAGTGTAGTTATTTGAAATATGGTAGTATGCAATACTAAATAATCTAGATGAGCCAATGACTGTGACATTGTTTAGAGATATTGTGACCTCCTTGCTTTAGAATTTTGAGGAGGACCCTAAACATTCTACCCTAGTTTAAAAACAAACCTTTGACTGTTCTGGGTATGACGAAGTTGGCTGGACTAGCTTTAGAATTTTGAGGGCCCTCCTCAAAATTCTACCCCAGTTTCTGACCATGGAAAAAATGAAGATTTTATTAAGATGTGACCGAACCCACAGGGCTGCCTATGTATCCCCCTCTTAAATGGGAATCAGGTCAAGCATAGTTCAGTTACATCAGATGAAGAAATGTAAACAGTCTAGTTTTATGGCTAATCAGTGGAAAACACCATTAACGCGTGTAAATAAACCCAAGCGACTTACCTCAACGAGATCGAAGTGTATGTGGATGACGTAATCATCAAGTCCCGAAAGAGTTCAAAGTACTTGGACGATCTGAGGAAATTTTTCGAGCACCTTTGGAGGTACAGTTTGAAATTAAATCCGGCAGAGTGCGCGTTCGGAGTCCCTATTGGAAAATAGTTGGGCTTCATTTTAAGCAGAAAAGGGATAGAACTGGACCCATAAAAAATCAAGGCCATTTAGGAATTGCCACCACCCAAGAGTAAGAAAGATGTGATGATTTTCCTGGGTAGACTAAATTACATCAGTCGTTTCATAGCCCAGTCCACGGTAATCCGTGAACCCATTTTCAAGTTCCTGAAAAAGGATGTTGCCACAAAATAGACAAAAGAGTGTCAAAAAGCCTTCGACAGAATCAAGGAGTACCGGTCAAATCCACCAGTGTTGGTTCCCCCGAGCCCAGGAAGCCATTGTTATTATATTTGTCAGTCTTGGATAACGCCTTCGGCTGTGTGTTGGGACAGCATGACGAAACTAGGAGAAAGCAGAAGGCCATCTACTACTTAAGTAAGAAGTTCATGCCATACGAGGCCAAATATACTTTGATAGAATGCATTTGTTGTGCTCTGACTTAGATCGCCCAGACACTAAAGCATTACATGTCAGCATACACTACGCATCTAATATCTCAGCTCGACCCGCTCAAGTATATCTTCCAGAAACCGATGCCTACCAAAAGCTAGCTAAATGGCACATTCTTCTTAGTGAATTTGACATTATGTACATAACTTAGATGGCAATCAAGGGGAAAGATTTAGCCGACCACATTGCATAAAATCTGGTGGACGGGGATTACAAGCCACTCACTACGTATTTTCCCGATGAAGAAGTATTATTTACTGAAGAAGATATTGCAGAATCATACCTTGGACAGAGAATATTTTTCGATAGAGCAGCAAACTTCAAAGGAGTCGGAATTGGGGCAGTCCTAATTTCAGAATCCGGACAACACTATCTAGCATCGGGAAAGATAAGATTCCCTTGTACCAATAATAAGGCTGAATGCGAAGCGTGCATCATTGGGATCAGAATGGAAGTCGACATAAACATCAAAGAAATTTTGGTCATAGGAGATTCCGATCTATTAATGCACCAAGTCTAAGGAAAATGGTCAACCAAAAATATCAAGAAACTTATGTACCTGTGCTGCGTGAAAGAGCTATGCAAGAAGTTCATGAAGATTGAGTTCAAGCACGTCCTCAGGATTCAGAACGAGTTCGCTGATGCCCTTACAACTCTATCATCCATGATTCAGCATCCAGACAAGAACTGCGTCAACCCTATTGAGGTAGAGATCTGGGTTCAACATGCCTTTTACTTCCATGTAGACGAAGAGCCAGATGGTAAACATGGTATCACGACATCAAGAAATTCTTTGCAACCAGAGAGTACCCGAAAAATGCTACTAATAGTCAAAAGCGAGCCCTCAGGACGTTGGCGAATCACTGTTTCCTCAATGGGGAAGTACTGTACAGGAGGACCCCAGACTTTGGTTTGTTAAGATGTGTAGATGCCGTCGAGGCAACCATGTTATTGGAAGAAATACATGCAGGAATGTATGGACCCCACATAAATGGGTTCACAATAGCTAAGAAGATCTTGAGAGCTGGATACTTTTGGATGAGTATGGAAAGCGATAGTATCCGCTACGTACAGAAGTGTCTCCAGTGCCAGATTCACAGGGATTTCATCCGGGTTTTGCCGAATGAGTTAAATGTGATGGGCTCACCCTGACTGTTCGCTGCGTGGAGCATGGATATGACTGGACCCATAGAGCACACTACGTCAAATGGGCGTCGCTTCATCATGGTAGTTATCGACTACTTCACTAAATGGATCGAAGCATCTACCTACAAGGTTGTCACCAAGAAAGTAGTGGCGGATGTTGTCTGAAACAACATCGTCTGCAAATTCGGGATACTTGAGTCAATCATCACAGACAACGTCGCTAACCTCAATAGCGACCTCGTGAGAGAAATATGCGAGAACTTCAGAATCATTCATCGCAATGTCACAGCCTACAGATCAAAAATGAATGGGGCAGTCGAGGCATCCAACAAGAATATCAAGAGGATTCTATGAAAGATAGTGGACAATCACATGCAATGGCACGAGAATCTATCTTTTTCCTTATTGGGTTATCGGACCACCATGAGAATATCCACTGGGGCAACGTCGTATATGTTAGTATAAGAAACTGAAGCTATGATACCTGCAGAGGTCGGGATACCTTCTTAAAGGGTCATTCAAAAGGTCAAGTTGGACGATGCAGAGTGGATACGGGTCAGACAGAAGCAACTCATGCTCATAGACGAGAAGGAGAATGGATGCAGTATGCCATGGTCATCTATATTAGAACAGGATGGCTAGTGCATTTAATAAAAGGGTGATGCCTTGTCAGTTTACACTAGGACAGTTTGTCCTGAAGAAAAGCTTTCCCCACTAGGAGGAAGTCAAAGAAAAGTTCGCACCAAACTGGCAAGGTCCTTACGTGGTTCACTGAGTGTTGTCGGTTGGAGCTCTAATCCTAGCAGAAAAGGACAGAAGAATCAACACGAAGCCCATCAACTCAGACGCAATCAAGAGATACTTTGTTTGAAGACAAATAGAGTTAGGTTTTGCTGTAACAGAACTACATTCAATATGAATTCCCATAGAGGGATACGTAGGCAACCCACATAGGGTTTGATTTCTCTCCTTCATTTCGTTTGTAATAGAAAAACCAAATATCACTTTTGTATGTTGCTCTGGAACTACGCCGACTTGATTTCCTCAGGAAGGAATACGTGGGCAATCCTCATCGGATTGAATCATCTTTTGTAATTGAACTACACTTTGGTCTGACTCCATTTGGATACCTAGGCAGTATGAGTCAGGCTCGATCATCTTCATATTTTATTATCATCCACGAACTATGTTCAGAACTGATTCCATTTTGGATTCATAAGCAACCTGAAAGGGTTCGATCATAACCTTAGGAAAAACCTTTGTAATGCATTAGTTCAAATTGGGACGCAGTCGGAACACCAAGAAGTCGCGTTGTCAAGCATCACAAAGGATCTACATCAATAGGACAAAGTTTTCAAGAAGAGCTGCACGCGTGTGGAGAACTTTTTGTAACATGTCATAATCAGGAACGACGACACTTTTCTTAAAAAAGCTTTTCAAAATTGCTTTTCTAAAATGAAGTAATTTGTTCCACTTACTGAACTTCGTGGCATAACCGTATCGAATGCCGGGGCAAACCAACACTGTGTCGATAGGACGCAAGGAATCACTGAGGTCACACTGGGGCAAATGACGGATCAGCCACTTTCCCAGGATTATCTATATTTACTCCATTAGTTAAATTCTTTTCGTACAACTAAAGCTAATCTTTGAATCCTTTGCAGGTACCGTGGAGTCCGACCACTGATAAAGAAAGGGCCCACTGCTTATAGCAAACTGTCAACTCAACCAATCCAAGAACCTTATACAAAATGGATCGTCGACTTCACCAATTGAAGTCCTGTATATAGAAAATCGTCAGCTCAATCGATCGGAGTGCCCTGTACAAATCAAATGTTGGCTTCGCTAATGTTTTTTGCATGAGCAAATATAGCAATGTGGAACTCTTTCTAAGCAGTAAACCAAACTACAATGCGATGAGGGATAACAAACTCATTAGCTGGCCAAGGATCCGAGTTGAGACACAAAACAACCAGTGGAACTCCAAATCTTCAAATCCTTCAAGTCAAGCTGCAAAATTCAAGCTATCGTGAGTGTCCAATCTTTTATCTCGCCATATCATCATAATATGATACTGGGGCAATTAATGCGAGTATCACTTCCTCAAAATCCCTACTCCAGAACTACATGAGGCCTGATCCTCGTTAAGCCCGAGGTATGTAAGCAATTCAAAGCCAGAATTCGGCTCCAACTTCCCCAAAAGCTTCCCGAAATCTTCCTCAACTCTCCGTAAAATCATGCAATCCATAATCTTCCTTAAATCCATATGCCATCCATGCAATGTATGCCAAGAGTCGGTACAAAATTGGCATTGGTTTAATTTCTTTGCCCGAAAACTCTTTCATCGTCTCCGGTCAAAGAGTGGTAGTTGTTGACGGCCAATTTTGACCTTCCCTTTTAAAGTTAATTTATTTGCACTTAAATATTTACAGTGAATGTTTGAAGGTATTATCCATCAATAAATACATATTCTTTAAAAATTAATTAAATATTAGTTTTAAAATTAATCACTCAGTATTAGCATTGTATAATTACAAATATACCTACTATTTTTTAAAATACCTATATAGGCTTTATAACTAATTTAATGAAACACTCCTTAATTTCTAGATTAAATAGACTACTATGTCAATAATTCAAAATTAGTGTAGTAAGTAGGAAAATAAGATATTTAATTACAATAATCAGTAGTGTATTTCATAGTTTTATATTATATTATATTTATTAAAATTATTTAAGTTTATTTAAATTACTTTTAAAGGAAATAAAGACTGAAATGGCTACAATTGCAAAAATCCAATCAAATTGGCTATTTGTCAAATTAAATCCAGCCCAAATATCAGGCCCAAAACAAAATCGGATCCAGTCCAAGCACCCCTCTCTAATCCAACTTGGCAATCCGCGCCCCCTCCCTGAACCAATGAAATTGTGCCACGTCACCCTCCCTTATCACTCACAAAATAAACACACATGCATCTGAACCGTTGGTCCATCTGATTAATGGATCATATTTAATCTCCCATTTTCTTTGATTTTTAAAAACCTACCCCCAGAGATCTCATCTCCACCGTCCAAATCCTATGATCCAATGGCCACCAAAATTCCTCCTCAAAAATCTCAAATAACCGAATTATCAGGGTCGTTGATAACCTGATCTAACGACGCAGATCTTATCTCATATCTTTAACCTTACAAACAACCCCTAATACCCCAAAACCTTAAAATCATTTGCTCTTGCACAACCGCCTCTCTTTCCCCTTCCTCTCTCTTTTATCTCAACCTCACAAGCCAAATCAATCACCCGACTTTGCACAAATTATTGCAAGGTCACGAATTAATCAGAGATTGATCTCATTTGCCTTCCCTAGCCGCGATTCCTGCTAAACTTTTCCTCTCTCATCATCTTAAACTTAAAACCTCCAAATATGAACCATAACCCTTAAAGATGAAACTCCAAATCGCCATTGATCTTTTAAATACATGGGATGTATGGTCATTCATTTTGCTCATGTACTTCAGATATCGTCACTCTTTCCATTTTCACTATTCGAATCCAAAAGCCATAATGGAAGAAGTCAGACCAAAAAGGTGAAACTTCCATTCGCCAAATTTCTTCCTCCGTCTTTTCAAATCAATGAAAGCCTAAGACGGTAGCTAGCTTCAACGTTGGTATTCGATAACCATAGGTCAAATGCAATGACCTTTGGGTATTAGAGTTCTAACCAACGGTCTCTCATGCCACAACGGTCGACCTCTCACTTCTCTCCTCTCAAGTAAAATCCTTAATGATTTCTCCTCTGTTCTCCATATTTTTCACTCGATCTTTCTTGCATCACTTGGAAATCGTCACTCTCCACTACTGAATTTTTCTAAAACCCTAAGCCATTAATGGCATTATAAAAGGCTCTTTCAATGCTCTCACCAACTAGACCAAAAAAGACTTATAAAAGACCTAACAGACCAATGTTGTATTTTCCTGAGCTATATTACTTTGTATTTAGGTTCTACTATAGTCTTCATGTTTACCATGTTGTACTCTTATGAGTTTCTCTATAGTGTACTTGGTTTTTCTGTTCATCATGCAATATTCTTTGTGTTCTATCATGCTATATTTAGGGTTGTTGTTGTAATCTTCATGCCTACCATGCCATGTTCTTTTGAGTTCTGTTATTCTAAATATGAATTGTTGTTAGATGATCCTAGCTGAAACAAACATGAAAGTATATAGTGTGATTCTGCATCATTTGGTCATGGCTTATGAAGTCTGAATATTCAATAAATATTTTACTTCTTAGCATGAATGCTTGCTAGCCCTTAAGTGTTCTTTGACTCCTCTTTATGAATGTTTCACATTCATATCTAACTATTAGTTGCAAACAGTCCCACTAGGATGAATTTTCCTATGAATATCAGTGGTATTTGCTATGATCAGACTATCTCTTGTGTGTCAGATTATAGTTATTCCTGTTGTGGTTTAATGTTGACTGTTTCTGTAATTTGAACTTGGCTTTACCGTGTTTAGCTATTCAACCTAGTCTATACAGTTGATTTAAGTCTGTTTAAGTATGATGTTTCCCCTATTCTTAACCCCTTAATGATACTGATAACCTAGTTCAGTAAATGGTTGAGACTCATCTTGTCTTGTGAGGGTATAATCTGGAATGAAATTTCTATATGTGTGGAAGTTTGGCATGAACCTTTGTTTATCCCTCATGGCTTTATATTTTGAACAATGTTTTGAAGCCATACTCAGTCCTCTCTTTCCCCTTTCATTTTGGATTAATCTTGGTATAGGAGAAGTCTTCTATTGCAACTGGTTGAGTACATTAATTGCTTATGGCATTGCCTGAATCTTTACTAAGGATCTCAAAGGATTCAGGTAATTTTATTAACCTAGGTGTATGATTATGATAGTGTCTGGTATCAAACTAATGTGTTATCAAAATTGAGGCATTAGCATCTGTATCTCAAAGCTGTCATAACTCTAAACTATGTGCCTTATCTGTCTATGAGATGTATGACTCCTGTTGTCTGATTTTTAGAAACAATAGTATAAGTATTCCTGTTGTCATATATGCTTAGAAGCCTGACTTTCAAACCTGTTCAAATGTGCTTCACTCACTTAAATACTAAAGTATATTCATGTTGTCTTTATGAGTTTTACTCTAAGTTATTCTATGAAGAAGAAGTCTGCTCTTGTGGTAGAAAATGTCATAGTAGTTTGTTTGCATTGAAAGGGCCTCATTGGCATTCAAACCTATAGGGAAGAATTAGTCGTTAGTGGTTAAAGGTATTTGGGAGTAGAGTTTAACTCTAGGTTGGGCTACACTGCCCGGCATAATCATTACTCTGGTCCTTGAGACCTTGGGAACTTTGAAGTGTCGGGGGATTCAAAGGGGGCATTGGCCTTGAGTAGAATTGTCTTCTTAGCCTTTATTTCATTAACGCTTATTACTTTCTTTGGGTTTGGTGGTTAAGGACAACAAAATGTGTTCAATATGGATCATTTACTAGGCATAACCTCCACATTAGGACGACTTTTCCTAGTATTTAAATACTGCCAGGGATCTTTACTTTTATTATTTGCTTATGAATTTCATATATGATTATGTATATAGTGTTGTCATTCTAATAACCTTCTCTTTTTTTGGACATGTACAACAATCTGGGCCTGCTGAGTTCTGTAGGAACTCAGGCCTTAGTATAGCTATGATATGGTCCAAGAGTCTACCATCGCTCGTTCCTGTTACTGATGTGCTGGCCTTTTGAGGCCCAAACCTCCCAAGATTACTTCTTTCCCTTCGCTTCTTTATTTACTGATTTCGTTATTCTCCAGTTGCAATATGTCATTATTCTTTGCTATATTTCCTGTTGTTTTATCTCATATGTATATGACAATTATATATTAGATTGAATGCTTTATTTTATCTTTTAGCTCACCTAAAATAACATAGGCAAGCCTTAAAGAATGTAGGATTGAAAGAGGCATTAGTTAGCAATTAATTCTATAACCGTTAATCGCGAGCTTTGTTATCAATTAATTATTAATTGCTAACCTTTTTCCTTAAAGATTTTTGAAGCCCAATGACTTAACAAAGGCAGCAGTCCCTTTTTGAAAAAGAAAAGTCAGAACTGTCGCGATTTTAATCTTCCAAAAGAGAATCAACTATTTCGAAAAGATTAAAATAATGCTACCTCAAAAACAAAGGCTTTCAAACAAGTGTTACATTTGAAACCAAGGTACATCTTAGGATCACTTTCAAAATACTTTCACCACACTAGAATAATATATACTTTAGGAAACAAAAGCATACTTAGCCTCTTTGAACATTTGCATTACAAACGTTCCATCTTTCAAAGTTCTTTTTCAAGTATGTATATATACTAACACTAATTTCCTAAAGGCTTTTCTTTAAACCTATCTTCTTTAAACCACACTCTTCCTTTATAAATATTATGGTAAGCCTTACTCTTTTGAATACTAGTTAAAGCTTAGTACAGACAATTAGTCCTAAATTTAGTCTAAGTCCTATGGAGCTTCCTCAGATAGATTTTAAGGGGTGCCTAACACCTTCCCCTTTAGAAGAATAAGAACCCTTACCCATAATATCACCGGTTAGCAGACTTGTAAAGAACAATGACTTTAGAAATTAAATAGGTACCCTAGTATACCTTTAAATATTAAGTGGCGACTCTCTTTCATCAACAACAGAGAAATCACAAATCTTGTTTTGACTAGTGAAAAATAAGTGCTACACTCACTAGTAAAACAACTGTGCAACATATCAATAACTAGCAACAAAATGTATAATTGAAAAAATAACTCTCTCTTTAGAACGCGTGGTAAGAATTCAATGAAAGAAAAGTTCCAGTGTTTAACAGCAAGTCATCAAATAAAAACAAAAATGTATGACACCTCGTATCACAATAATAATTCCCACCCCTATCACTCGGCCTTGACACCATAACAATATTCAACTGTATCGCTCCGCCCTTAGACAATTGCATTATCCTACCTTTTAGCTTTGCCCTGACACAACAATAATATCCAATTGTATCTCTCCACCTTGACATAATAATAATATCCAACTGTATCACTCCGTCCTGATACAATAATAATATCTAACTGTATCACTCCGCCCAAACACAATATCAATCACAACCGCACGGTAAAAACCTCATGCCAAAACCCAAACAATCTGCTTAGCATGTCCACATGTGCAAAAATAGTCACAAAAGAATAATGTCAAATTTCATCAAACTATAGGCTCACAATTTATCAATAACGTGCACTAGGACATGACAACAATAGAAAAATGGATGGGGGTTCAACATATAAAGCATGATTACGCCTAAATAAATTAAAATGATATTTTCATGTAGTCACAAAAGTGATTAATCACGTTTCATATAGAGAATACTTCCAAATTAAGGCATATTAATAGCCTAAGATCTAATCCGGTATAAGCCACACATAGCACCCGTTCACATGCTCGTAACCTCATGTACACGTCACTTTTCACATAACACGAATAACAATTAAGGCCAAATCCTAAGGGGTGTTCCCCCATACAAGGTTAGGCAAGATACTTGCCTTAAACAAGCCAAATCGATACTCTAAAAACCCCTTGCCTCTCGAATCGACCTTCACACGGGTCAAATCTACCCAAAAATAACTCAATAAAATCAAATACAGCTAAAGAAATCAATTTCAAGTAATAAAGCTTCGATCTTTATCAAATATCAAAAAGTCAACCAAAATGTTAATCCAGGCCTGTAACGACCCGATTGGTAATTTCACTTTATAGGTCCATGTTCCCCTAATTAAGACTCCACGTATGTGCTTTTACTGTTTTATGATTTCTGGGGATGGTTAGTTCGGGTTTGGAAAGGTTCGAGTTAAAATCAGAACACTTAGTTTTTTAATATTGGCTTGAAATAATTAAGTTTGACTTGAGTCAACGTTTTGAGTAAACGATCTCGGCACTGGGATTTGATGGTCCCAATAGGTTCGTATGATAACTTTGGACTTGGGCGTATGTTCGTATCGGATTTTGGATGACTCGGGAGCATTTCAACGCTTAATATTGAAAGTTGGCGCATTGAAGGTTTTCAAGTTCTTTAAATTTTGTTTGAAGTAGGTTTTGTGTTATCAAGGTCTATTTGGGATTTCGAGCCTGTGAATAGTTCCATATAGTGATTTATGACTTGCACGCAAAATTTGGTATGATTTTGAGTAGTCTAAGTATGATTCAGTGTGTTCGGAGTAAGTTGGAAGAACTTGAAGTTCATGAGTTGATTTGATTTGGTTTGGGGTGCAATTCTTAGTTTTGATGTTGTTTTACATGTTCTGAGGGGTCGAGTGAGTCTGTCTTATGATTTTAAACTTGTTGGTATGTTTGGGCAAGGCCCTGGGGGCCTCGGGTGCTATTCGGACGATGTGCGGAACATGGTTGAGCTTGGAAGCAGGGCTGAAGCAGTAGGGATTCTGGTGCAATCACACCTCCGAAGAATCTGCCACAATTACGAGCTTGCAGAAGTGAGCTATTGATTGCAGAAGTGGCCTGTGTGGACTGGCCAGTGGTTGCAGAAGCAGCGCAGGAACCGCACCTGGGAACTCGCAGGTGCGAAGAAGTTGATCACAGAAGAGGAATGGGACCAACTAGCTTGGGTTCGCAGGTGCAATGCATTCGCCGAAGAGGCGGGGTCGGAGAAGCGAGGCTTAACCTGCAGATGTGAGAATGGTAGACCTGGGCCTGGTTTACACCTATGATAATTTTGTCCTAAGAAGTGGGGCCGTAGGTGCGACAGTGCGATCGCACGTGAGAAAATCCCTTAAGGCAGTGAGGTCCATTTAATGTTAGGACTTAGGCTATTTTGGTTCATTTCTTTCACTTCTTGGACAATTGTAGAGCTCTTTTAAGAGGGGGTTTTCACCTAGCACTTTGAGGTAAGTATTTCTATACAAGAAGAGTTTAATACATATATTTTGGGTAGCTTCTTAACACATAAATTGTAAAAAATGTTGGTTTAGTTGAAAACCCTAGGGTTTGATAAAAATGGTATTTAACCACGAAAATGATTATGGAATTGGATAGAAATTATATATTTGATTTCGTGAGGTTATGGTTAACATTTATCTTCGAATATTTCCGGAATCCAAGTACGTGGACCTAGGGGTAAATATTAGGAATCTTCTAATTTGGGTTGGGTAATCACTCTAATAGCTAAATTTTGGACTTGTGAGTGTGTATTAATCGATTTGTATAATATTTGACTAGCATCGGATTGTTCGGCATCAAGTTGAGTCCTTAGAGTGAATTTGTGGGCTGAAAAGTGAACTTTGAGACGAAGTAAATCTCTTGTCTAACCTTGTAGGAGGTAATTTATCCCATAGGTATTTTAAATTACTATTTGCTTCTAATTATGGGGGGGCTACGTACACACGAGGTGACGAGAGTCTGTGCGTAGCTACTAATCATGCTTAAGTCCGGGTAGTTTTAGGATCCAAATCATGAAATACTTGTATTGTTTTCACTCTACTTGTTATTTTAAGTGTCTAAATGATATTGAAACTTGATAAAGAATTCGTAACAGTCGAATTTCACTTACTTTGAGTATTGGCGGGTTATTTGACCGTTAATAGAAATTGGCTCCTTTGTGTATTAGTCTTGTGATAGTTTTTAAATCAGATATTCATAGAGTACTCTCTCTTCTTGTGGAGCAGGCCGAACGCCTCGACGGTATAATATATACATCTATGGGTCGTGTCGCTCCACCCTCGGCAGTGTACACATTATTCTGGATTGGGTCGTACGACCTCAGCATAAATCGTGCGTGTTAATGCTTGGTGCCCGAATACACTTGATATTATTTTCATGACTTGATAGGTTATAATTTATTTATTGGCCCGAAATTTATTTGGAGTTAGTATGCGTTAGTTGGAGATTTTTGAAAATTTCTATCAGTTAAAGAATTATTTATTCACTGCTTGCTATTATATCATTATCATTATTCACAAATTCCATGCCTACTTAGAAATTTTGTATTTTTATTGTTGGCCCATAGTAACTGTCGATGTCGACCCCTCGTCACTACTTCTTCGAGGTTAGACTGCATACTTACTGGGTACATGTTGTTTATGTACTCACGCTACACTTCTGCACTAATCATGCAAGATGTGAGGTAGGTGCAGCTGGTTTTCATTCAGGTGCGCACCCTCGTTATCCTGAGGCATACTGGTGAGCTACCCTCTATGTCCGTTCTGCAGCACCCTCCGTCTCTCTCTTTTGTATTCACTTTTTGTCTATCTCATTTAAGACAGTAGCTTAGGTGTTTTGTATATTCTACTAGTTGCTCATACACTTGTAACACTGGGTCTTGGAAACATGCTAGTAGACATTTGACGACATTTGAGTATTTATTTCCCCATGCTTGTTCTTTTATATGTTTACGCTTTACTTTATCAACTTTTCTACTTCTCATTTACTTAATAAATAAAAATCAACTAATTTAAAATTATTAAAAGAATAAATACATGGCTAGTTCACCGTTGGCTTGCCTAGTGGTAACGTTAGGCACCATCACAACCTATAGGAGAAATTGGGTCGTGACAAAGCCAGCCTCCTGGAACCCAAGAAAAGTCACAAATCCTTACTAGCCATTCGAATACGAGTCCAAATATACAAGTTCCATCGAAATCCGACTCTGAATTGGGGTTCAAATCTCTATTTAAATTTTAAAATGTTTTGCCAAAACCCCTAATTTTTCTCACTTATATTCACCAATTAAATGCCAAATTCAAGGATGGTATCATGAATAATAATCAAATCTGAGTCAAGAACACTTACCAAATACAAGTGGGTGAATATCGTCTCAAACGTCGTCCCAATCCTAGATCCCAATCTCAAAATATAATAAAATAAGTCAAACCTTCGATTTAATATGCTCTACGAAGCACTTTCGCTTTTGCGACCAACAAAACTGCTTTTGTCGTATCTACAGAAAATACCTCGAAGATGCAAAAATCACTAATGACTCCGACCTTCCGCTTCTGTGGTCAAAAGTGTGCTCCTGCGATGGCGCTTCGGCTCACCTGCGCAAAAAAACTCCATCTGTGGACAAGCCTGAACCCACCCAAGCTCGCATCTGCGACCCAGGTTCGCTTCTGCGGACTCGTACTCTAACGACCCGGCCGGTTGTTTTGAGAGTAATAGACCTGATCCCCTAATCACTGCTTTCCCTGTATCATTTTATGCTTATGTCACTTGCCGGGAGGTTTCGTTTTTAGTTTCTGGGTGAATTGGGACACTTAGTCCCTAAGATGGAAGCTTAAGTTCTAGGACATTGACCGTAGATGGAACTGTGTGAAGACGACTCTGGAATGGAGTTTTGTCCATTCTATTAGCTCCGTTGGATGATTTTAGACTTTGGAGCGTGTCCGGAATGTGAATTGGAGGTCTGTAGCTGAATTAGGCTTGAAATGGCGAAAGTTAAATTTTTGGAAAGCTTAACCGGAAATTTTTGGAAAGCTTAACCGGAAGTGGACTTTTTGATATTGGGGTAGGATTCAAATTCTGATTTCGGAAGTTGGAGTAGGTCTGTAATGTCGAATATGACGTGTGTGCAAAATTTGAGGTCAATCGGACGTGATTTGATAGGTTTCGGCATCGGTTGTAGAAGTTTGAAGTTGCAAAGTTCATTAAGCTTGAATTGGGGTGTGATTCATTTTTTTTTTTGTTGTTTGATGTGATTTGAGGGCTCGACTAAGTTTGTATGGTTTTTTTAGTACTTATTGGTATATTTGGTTGAGGTCCTGGGGGCCTCGGGTGGATTCTAAGTGGTTAGCGGACTAGAATTTGACTTGGGAATATTGCTGAAGCATCACAGCTTCTGGTATCATCGCACCTGCGGTGGGGTTGGCCGCAGGTGAGAACACGCACGTGCGAGATACCAAGCGTAGAAGCGGGATTGAGGAAGCATCCAGGGGTCGCAGGTGCGAGGGAACTGCCGCATCTGCGAGCCCACAGATGCGCTAGAAGTTCCACAGATGCGGAGAGTGAGCTGGAAGGGGAGTCCGCATCTGTGATGGAATTTCTGTAGGCGCAGCGTCGCAGGTGCGACTATGGGTCTGTAGGTTCTAGATCACTGGGCAGAAAAGGGGAAATTTCAAGGGTTTGATCTCATTTTCACTTTGGGACTTTGAAAGCTTGGATTTAGGCGATAATTCGAGGGATTGTTAGAGGAAACTATTGTTTAATGATCCTTAAGTCATTTTCGGTTATATTCCACTACTCTATCGTTAATTTTATCATTTAATTAAGGATTTGGGTTTAGAACATTTGGGAAAATTTGGAAAGTTCTTCAACCCAATTTTTGGGGTTTGATTGAGATTTTGGTATCAGATTTGAGTAATTTTGGTATAGGAGGACTCGTGGTTAAATGGGTGTTCATATTTTGTGACTTTTACCCATTCCGAGACTTGGACTTGATCGACTTTTTGGGGCGATTTTTGAAATTCTTTTTAACGTCTTGATATCATTAATTAGATTTGACTTTAGTTGTATTTATAGTATGTGATTGTTTTTAGCTAGATTTGGGCCATTCGGAGTCGGAAAGTTGAGGAAAAGACGTTCTTGTTGATTGATTGAGCTTGGCTCGAGGTAAGGGGTTTGCCTAACCTTGTGTGTGGGAAATTCCCTTAGGATTTTGTACTATTGTGATACTTCTGTGATATGTGAGCGCCGTGTACGCGAGATGACGGGTGCGTACACGGGCTAATCATTAACAAATCCCATTTTTACTGAGTAGTAACCTGTTACATCTTAATTGAGTTATACCATCATGTGTAGTTATCTTGTTTAGCCTAGTATCGCATGTCTACGTGTCTTAAATGCTTATTTGAAATCTGCGCAGGATGCTTAGTTAAATTTCTATTTTTCCTTGATTTGAATCAGTCTTAAACTGTAGAGTTCTTTTTGTTAATTGTTGTTTCCATAGGTTTCTAGCTGTGTGTTTACTTTTGGGACTACGAGGTGGTACCTCGGGAGATCCCCCTGCACATTTAATTTTAGGACTATGAGGCGGTACCTCGAGAGATCCCTTTGCATATTTACTTTTGGGACTACAAGACGGTATCTCGGGAGATACCCTATTGAGCATTTACTTTTGGGACTACGAGACGGTATCTCGGGAGTGCCCCTATTGTTTATCCCTATGTGATGTGATGTTATCTTACTGTAGTTTCTCCTCGTTAAATTTCCAGTCTCTAATTACATTGCTATATCCTCTTCCTTATAATATTATATACCAGTAGGGCCCTGACCTAACCTCGTCACTACTTTACCGAGGTTAGGCTTAGCACTTATTGGGTACCGTTGTGATGTACTCATGCTACTCTTCTGCATATGTTTTATGTGCAGATGCAGGTACCTCCTACCAGCCCCGCTATTAGTTGCGTACTTGCTGCTGCTTCGTAGACTTCAAGGCATATCTGCCAGCGTCCGCAAACCTCAGAGTCCCCTTCTATCGATTTCATATTGTTCCTCCTTTATTTCTTCTAGTTACTGATGTATAGAAATAGTTAGAGAAATTCTTAGAGCTTGTGACTTGTGATTACCGGGTTTTGGGAATATTGTTATTCTTGAGATGTTTGTTACTTGTACATGCCGAGCAACATTTTTTCGTTATATAGTTATCTGTTGAAATTAGTGGTTATTTCTGTCTCTATTTTTGATTATTCTGCAATTGTTAGGCTTACCTAGTCGTAGAGACTAGGTGTCGTCACAACATCTTATGTAGGGAGAATTGAGTCGCGACAAGTTGTTATCAGATCTCTAGTTTCATAAGTCTTACGAGTCACAAGCAGGTTTAGTAGAGTCTCGCGGATTGGTACGAAGACGTCTGTACTTATCTTCGGGAGACTATGGAATTGTTAGGACAATTTTCACTTCTTTGATTCCTTATCGTGAAAAATTGTTGATTTTGGAATTCTAAAATTATGTCTTCTATTCTCTCATAGATGGTGAGGACACGTACAGGTAGCTCAGATGACTAGGCACCTGCAACCCCTACTAGAGCCGCGAGACGCCGAGACCGGGGTAGAGTCTGAGGACGTCCACATGGTGCAGCCAGAGCACCCGCACAAGCTGCTACAAAGGAGCCACCAGCAGCCCCAGTTGGAGAACAGGCACCTGAGACGCCTGTTACTACACCAGCTCTTCTAGAGACCCTGGCACAGTTCCTGAGGATGTTCAGTACTCTAGCTCAGGCAGGGTTGATTTCACTTCCTTCTTCCACATCCCAGGTCGGGGGAGGAGCACAGACTCCACCGCCCATACCCCAGAGCAGCGGGTTCAGGTCGACTAGGTTCCATAGATCATACCGTAAAGCCGGTAGCTCCAGTTCAGCTCGAGGTTAGGGC
The DNA here is from genome assembly GCA_000715115.1 of Nicotiana otophora. Classification (NCBI taxonomy): domain Eukaryota; kingdom Viridiplantae; phylum Streptophyta; class Magnoliopsida; order Solanales; family Solanaceae; genus Nicotiana; species Nicotiana otophora. The sequence continues at coordinate 114,576 of AWOL01S0068123.1, forward strand.
AGCAGTTTCTGAGGCAGAGAAGCTCAGGCTTGGGAGGTATAAGGAGTACCACCCTCCTACTTTCAGTGGCTTGGCGTTAAAGGATGCCCAGAGTTTTCTTGAGGAGTGTCACTATATCCTCCGTACTATAGGTGTAGCAGAGTCGAGTGGGGTTTCTTTCACTATATTCCATCTTAGAGGAGCACCCTATCAGTGGTAGCGTGCTTATGAGTTAGGTAGTTCGGCTAAAGCAGCTTCACTTACTTGGACTCAGTTCTCAGATATGTTCTTAAGGGAGTATGTGACCCAAAGTGTCAGAGATGCATGGTGCAAAGAGTTTGAGCAATTGCGCCAGGGTTCTATGATTGTGTCTAAGTATGCAGTTTGCTTTAGCGATTTGGCTAGGCATACACCAGCCTTGGTTGCTATAGTTCGAGAGAGGGTCCGTCGATTTATCAAGGGGCTCAACCCTAGTATCAGATTTAACATGGCCCGAGAGTTAGAGATGGACATTGCTTACTAGCAGGTTGGGGGTATTACTAGGAGATTGGGGGGCATGCTGACTCGGAAGAGAGAGGAGAGAGAGGCTAAGAGGTCTCGAGAGTCTGGAACTTATAGTGGTACTCGTGCCCTAGCGACAGCTCATCATGGTAGGGGCTATGTGAGTCGCCCTGTTCATTCCGCACTTCCAACTGCCAGTGGTATTCCGACTACTCCTAGGCCTCAGGAGCCTTATTATACACCGCCGGTGTCTAGTGTACATCCTACACGGGTTGGTTTTGGTGGTCAGTCCAGCAGACATGGCCCGAGCTAGCCACAGGATCCACGCCCTCCGAGAGCTTGTTTTGAGTGTGTTGACACTCGCCATATGGTGAGGGATTTCCCCAGATTTAGGTGGGTTGCACCTCCACAGACTTCTTAGACACCGCGTGCTCCACTAGGTTCTCGGGCTATGATTATAGCATCAACTACCACTCCACCTGCTCAGCAAGCTCGAGTGGAAGTTGGGTAGGTTGAGGTCGCCCTAGAGGGGGGGGCCAAGCCAGATACTATGCCCTTTATGATCATACAGAGGCAGTTGCATCCAATTCTGTCATTACAGGTATTGTTCCGGTCTGTCATAGAGATGCATCAGTTTTATTTTATCTAGTTTCCACTTATTCCTATGTGTTATCTTATTTTGCTCCATATTTGGGAGTATCCCATGATTCTTTGAGTTATCATGTATATGTATCTACACCTAAGGGTGATTCCATTATTGTTGACCATGTGTATTAGTTGTGTTTGATTGTTCTTACCAGTTTTGAGACCAGAGCCTATTTGTTATTGCTCAGTATGGTAGACTTTGATATTATTTTGGACATCGACTTGTTGTCGCCCCATTATGCTATTCTTGATTGCCACGCCAAGAATGTGACACTGGCTATGCCAGGATTACTACGCTTAGAGTGGAGAGGTACCTTAGATTATACTCCTTCAGAGTTATTTCATATCTTAAAGCTCAATGAATGGTTGAGAAGGGGTGTGACGCGTATCTAGCTTATGTGAGAGATGTCAGTATTGATACCCCTACAGTTGAGTCAATTCCAGTAGTGAGGGATTATCCCGATGTATTTCTAGCTGATCTTACGGGCATGCCGCCCTACAAGGATATTGACTTTGGTATTGATTTATTGTCGGGCACTCACCCCATCTCTATTCCTCCATATCGTATGGATCCTCCTAAGTTGAAGGAGTTGAAGGAACAATTATAGGAATTGCTTGATAAGGGCTTCCTTCGGCACAGTGTGTTACCTTGGGGTTCCCCAGTCTTGTTTGTGAAGAAGAAGTATGGTACTATGCGTATGTGCATTGACTATCACTAGTTGAACAAAGTTACAGTGAAGAACCGGTATCCATTGCCTCGTATTGATGACCTATTTGATCAGTTACAGGGTGCCAGCATGTTTTCCAAGATTGATTTGCGTTTAGGCTATCATCAGTCGAAGATTCGGGAGCCAGATATCCCGAAGAATACTGTCAAGACTCGGTATGGTCACTACGAGTTCCTTGTGATGTCTTTTGTGCTGACCAACACCCCAACAACATTCATGCACTTGATGCACAGTGTATTCTGGGCCTAGCTTGACTAATTTGTCATTGTGTTTATTGATGACATTCTGGTGTACTCCCAGAGTCGGGAGTATCATGAGCATCACCTGAGGACTGTGCTTTAGACCTTGAGGAAAAAGAAGTTATATGAAAAATTCTCAAAGTGTGAGTACTGGCTAGATTAAGTGGCAATTTTGGGTCATATAGTGTCGAGTGAAAGGATCAAGGTGGATCCGAAGAAGGTTGAAGCAGTGTAGAGTTGGCCCAGACCCTCCTCAGCTATGGAGATCCAGAGTTTTCTTTGTTTGGCGGGGTACTACCATCAATTTGTAGAGGGTTTTTCATATATTGCAGCACCTATGACCAGGCTGACCCAAAAGGGTGCTCTGTTCAGGTGGACAGAGGAGTGTGCGGAGCACTTTCAAAAGCTCAAGACAGCTTTGACTACAACTTCAGTATTGGTATTGCCTATAGGATCGAGGTCTTGTACTATATATTATGATGCATAGCGGATTGGTCTCGGTGCGGTGTTGATGCAGGATGGTAGGGCGATTGCCTACGCGTCTAGAAAACTGAAGGTGCATGAGAAGAACTATCCTGTCCACGACCTTGAGTTAGCATCTATTGTTCATGCCTTGAAGATTTGGCGACATTATTTGTAAGGTGTTCCTTGTGAGATCTACACTTATCACCAGAGTCTACAGTATCTGTCCAAACAGAAGGATCTTAAATTGCATCAACGGAGGTGGTTAGAGCTACTTAAGGATTATGATATCACTATTCTATACCATCCCGGGAAGGCCAATGTGGTGGCAGATGCCTTGAGTCGCCGGGCGGAGAGTTTGGGGAGCTAGCATATCTTCTAGCAGTAGAGAGGCCATTGGCATTGGATGCTCAGGCCTTAGCTAGTCAGTTTGTTAGATTGGATATTTCTGAGCCGAGTCGANAGATGCCTTGAGTCGTAAGGCGGAGAGTTTGGGGAGCCTAGAATATCTACCCCCAGCAGAGAGGCCATTGGCATTAGATGTTTAGGACTTGGCCAACCAATTTGGTAGATTGGATATTTCTAAGCCGAGTCGATTTTTGGCTTATGTGGTTTCTCAGTCTTCTCTTTATGATCGTATCAGGGAGTGTCAGTATAATGACCACCCCCACCTGTTTGTCCTTAAGGACACAGTTCAGCACGGTGATTCTAAGGAGGTCATTATTGGAGATGATGGTGCATTGAGGATGCAAGGCAGGCTATGTGTGCCCAATGTAGATGGATTACATGAGTTGATTCTCTAGGAGGCTCATAGTTTGTGGTACTCCATTCATCCGGGCGCCGCGAAGATGTATCAGGACTTAAGGTAGCATTATTAGTGGAGGAGAATAAAGAATGACATAGTAGAGTATGTAGCTCGGTGTCTAGATTGCCAGCAGGTGAAGTTTGAGCATCAGCGGCCAGGTGGATTGCTTCATAAGCTAGCGAGTCTGGAGTGGAAATGGGAATGGATCACTATGGATTTTACTGTTGGGCTTCCAAGGACTCAGAGGAAGTTCGATGCAGTTTGGGTGATTGTGGATAGGCTGACCAAGTCAGCTCATTTCATTCATCTGATGACTACTTATTCTTCCGAGTAGCTGACTCGAGTTTATATCCACGAGATTGCCAGGCTTCATGGTATCCCGATATCTATCATCTCTGACCGGGGTACGCAGTTTACATCGCGGTTCTGGAGAGCCGTACAACATGAGTTTGGTACTCGGGTTGAGTTGAGAAAACCATTTCACCCTCGGACGGACGGGCAATCCGAGCGAACTATTCAGATACTGGAGGATATGCTTCGGGCATGTGTGATGGAGTTTGGGGGTTCTTGGGATCAATTCTTGCCACTTGCAGAGTTTGCCTACAACAACAGTTATCAGTCGATCATATAGATGGCACCGTATGAGGCTCTGTATGTTAGGCGGTTTCGGTCTCCAGTTGGTTGGTTCGAGCCGGTGAGTCTAGGAAATTGGGTACAGACTTGGTTCAGGATGCTTTGGAGAAAGTTAAGGTGATTCAGGATCAATTTCACATAGCCCAGTCCAGACAGAAGAGTTATGCGGATCGGAAGGTTCACGATGTTAAATTCATGGTTGGAGAGCGGGTCTTGCTCCGTGTTTCACCCATGAAGAGTGTTATGGGGTTCGGGACGGGAAGAATGGCAAGCTGAGCTGAAGTTTTATTGGCCCATTCGAGGAGTTACGACGAATTGGGGAGGTTGCTTATGAGCTTGCCTTGCCTCCCAGTCTAGCACGAGTTCATCCAGTATTCCATGTTTCTATGATCCGGAAGTATCACGACGATCCGTCTCATGTGCTAGATTTCAGCCCAGTCCAGTTGGACAATGATCTACCTTATGTTGAGGATCAAGTGGCTATTTTGGACAGGCAGGTTCGAAAGTTGAGGTCAAAGAACATTGTTTCAGTTAAGGTTCAATGGAGGGTCAGACGGTCAAGGAGGCGACGTGGGAGAGCGAGCACGATATGCGCATCCGTTATCCTCACCTTTTCACCACTTCAGGTATGTCTCTATGCTCGTTCAACGACGAACAATTGTTTTAAGAAGGCGAGGATGTAATGACCCGGTCAGACGATTTTGAGAGTAATAACCCCGATACCCTAATCACTGCTTTCCCTATATCATTTTATGCTTATGTAACTTGCTGGGAGGTTTTATTTTTGGTTTCGGGGTGAATTGGGACACCTAGTCCCTAAGATGGAAGCTTAAGTTCTAGGAATTTGACCGTAGTTGGAACAGTGTGAAGACAACTTCGGAATGAAGTTTCGTCGGTTTAGTTAGCTATGTTAGATGATTTTGGAGTTAGGAGCATGTCTAGATTGTGAATTGGAGGTCTATAGCTGAATTAGGCTTGAAATGGCGAAAGTAGAATTTTTGAAAAGTTTGATCGAAAATGGACTTTTTGATATTGGGTCGGATTCCAATATCGGAAGTTGGATTAGGTCCTCAATGTCAAATATGACTTATTTGCAAAATTTGAGGTCAATCGGACGTGATTTGATAGGTTTCGGCATCGGTTGTAGAAGTTTGAAGTTTCAAAGTTCATTAAGCTTGACTTGGGGTTCGATTCGTGTTTTTGTTGTTGTTAGTTGTGCTTTGAGGGCTCGATTAAGTTTGTATGGTGTTTTAGGACTTGTTGGTATATTTGGTTAAGGTCCCTAGGGCCCGGATGGATTCCGGGTGGTTAGCGGACAAGAATTTGACTTGGGAGTATTGCTGAAGCATCACAGCTTCTGGTGTCATTGCACCTGCGGTAGGGTTGGCCGCAGGTGCGGACACGCACGTGCGAGAGGCCAAGCGCAAAAGTAGGATTTAGGAAGTGGCCAGGGGTCGCAGGTGCGAGAGAATTGCCACATTTGCGAGACCACAGATGCGCTTGAAGTTACGCAGATGCGAAAAGTGAACTGGAAAGTGAGTCCGCAGAAGCGGACATTTGTTCACAGGAGCGCACTCGCATGTACGGCTATTTAATCGCAGAAGCGGACCCAGGTGTGTAAGTCAAGTCCGCACCTGTGATGGAATTTCCACAAGTGCGGCGTCGCAGGTGCGGCATCACAGGTGCGACTATGGGGTCCGCAAGTGCAAGATCACTGGGTAGAAAAGGGGAAATTACGAGGGTTTGATCGCATTTTCACTTTGGGACTTTGAGATCTCGGATTTAGGCGATATTTTGAGGGATTTAAAGAGGAAACTATTGGGTAATGATCCTTATCTCATTTTCGGTTATATTCCACTAATATATCGTTAATTTCATCTTTTAATTAAGGATTTGGATTGAGAAAATTGGGGAAAACGTTGGAAAGTTCTTCAACCTAATATTTGGGTTTTGAATGAGATTTTGGTATTAGATTTGAGTAATTTTGGTATGGGTGGACTCGTGGTTGAATGGGTGTTCATATTTTGTGATGTTTACTAGATTCTGAGATGTGGGCCCGGGTCGACCTTTTGGGGCAATTATTGAAATTCTTGTTAAAGTCTTTATTTCATTAATTAGATTAGTTTATTAAAGTTGTATTTATAGTATGTGATTGGTTTTGGGTAGATTTTGGTCATTCGGAATCGCAAAGTCGAGAAAAAGGCATTCTTGTTGATTGATTGAGCTTGGTTCAAGGTAAGTGGCTTGCCTAACCTTGTGTGAGAGAACTCCCCTTAGGATTTGGTACTGTTGTGATACTTCTGTGATATGTGAGCGCCGTGTACGCGAGATGACGAGTGCGTACACGGGCTAATTGTTGAAAAATTCGGTTTTTACTGAGTAGTAACCTGTTACATCTTAATTGAGTTATACCAGCATGTGTAGTTATCCTATTTAGCCTAATATCGCATGTCTACATGTCTTAAATGCTTATTTGAAAACTGTGCAGCATGCTTAGTTGAATTTCTAGTTTTCCTTGATTTGTATCAGTCTTAAACTGTAGAGTTCTTGCTGTTAATTGTTGCTTCTGTCGGTTTCGAGTTGTGTGTTACTTTTGGGACTAAGAGGCGGTACCTCGGGAGATCCCTACTTTTGGGACTACGAGGTTGTACCTCGTGAGATCCCCTTACATATTTACTTTTGCGACTATGAGACAGTATCTCGATAGATCCTTTATTGAGCATTTACTTTTGGTACTACGAGACGGTATCTCGGGAGTGCCCCTGTTGTTTATCCCTATGTATTGTGCTGTTATCTTTCTGTAGTTTCTCCTCGTTAAATTTCCAATCTCTTATTACATTGATATATCTTCTGCCTTATAGTATTATATACTAGTAGGGCCCTAACCTGACCTCGTCACTACTCTACCGAAGTTAGGCTTGGCACTTATTGGGTACCGTTGTGGTATACTCATGCTACTCTTTTGCACATGTTTTGTGTGCAGATCCAGGTACCTCCTACCAGCCCCGCTATTAGTTACGTACTTATTGCTGCTCCGGAGACTTCAAGTCATATCTGTCAGCGTCCGCAGACCTCGGAGTCCCCTTCTATCCCTTTCATGTTGTTCCTCCTTTATTTCTTCTAGTTACTGATCTATAGAAATAGTTAGAGAAATTCTTAGATCTTGTGACTTGTGATTACTGGATTTTGGGAATATTATTATACTTAAGATATTGGACTTGTACTTGTCGAGCGGCATTTTTCCGTTATATAGTTATCTATTGAAATTGGTGGTTGTTTCGATCTCTATTTTTTATTATTCAGCAATTGTTAGGCTTACCTAGTCGTAGAGACTAGGTGCCGTCACGATATTTTACGGAGGGAGAATTGGATCGTGACACGTACCTTCGGACCAAACCTTGCAGGTGCGAAAACACTAGAACGGAAATGCCTACATAATAACAAATAATCTGAAACCCAACCGAGGCCCCAGGGTTCCGTTCAATTATACCAACCAGTCCCAAAATATAACACGGACCTACTAGAGGTCTCAAACAAATAAAATAATATCAAGTCAACAAATCGCACCTCAATGCAACCCCAATGAACTAATCAACTACCAAACGTTTAAAACGCATGCCGAACTACATCAAGCCAACTCGGAATGACCTCTAATTTCGCACACAAGTACCAAATTACATAAAGAACCTATTCCAAAATCCAAAATAATAATCTGAACCCAATAGCCTCAAAGTCAACTCCTAGTCAAACCTATGAGCTTCTTAACCTTTAAAGTTTCAACCTTCTCCAATTAGAGTCAAATCAACCTAGGAACCTCCAAATCCAAATTCGGATAATTCATATAAAAACAAATACATATACGGGGAGCGTCAAATAAGAAAATGGGGCTCAAATACATAAAACGACACACCAGATCGTTACAAAAAAGTTGTATTTGAATGAGGGGTAGAGGTACTACCTTTTGTGTCAAGAACCCTAGCTTTGGACCTTGTAGTGATCCTTGAAAATTTGGGTGAATGTTTAAGGATTTGATCCATATAAGGTGTTAGAAGTAACATTAAATAGTGTTAGGTATCCATAATTACATCTTAAATACTTTCCTTGGGTTGTATTAATTGTGGAAAGCTCCTCCTTCTGAACTCAACCCCAAACTTTAACCAAAACTTATTTTTTTCTCTTTTCAAAGTGCTACTGAATAGCTGGTGCCTCTAGCCCTCACTTTTCCAATCCTTTTGGATTTCATCAGGATTTGAACAATCGGGTACCTTTATGTAAGAAGGTCAAAACTTCTTGTTGGAATGCCCAAATGAGAAACAGTTTAAAGTGTTGGAAACTAAACTCAAAGAGCCTTCATATATAGATAGATCATCACTTAATAATTATATCTTGGGAGTTATGATTATTTGAAGTTTGATCTTGTGGAAACTTATTTGGAACTTTAGTTCATGGTTGTCACAACTCCAATATTCCTCCGTAGGATGTCGTGATGGAACCTAATCTCTAAGACTAGGTAAGCTGATTACTAACAATGATTTATCCAGTTCTTAACAATGATAACTTGAAACATAGTTTAATATAAGTGCTGAGACATAATCGGAATAAGACTACGTTTCAAAAATCATAATAACTTCCTAAGACTGGTAGTACAAAGTCACAAACTCTAGTTAAATACACGGAATGATCTCAAGGATCGAAATGCAATACTGTTCAAATGGCAAACTTATAGTACAATGTAAGGAACAGACTCCAAACGACTATCATGATCAAGTAGCTCTACCTTGAATCCTCACGATCACCAAGCTAACTCTGTCGGGTCCGATATTTCCAATACCTGGATCTGTACAAAAATGTACAGAAGTGTAATATGAGTACACCACGGTCGGTAACCAGTAAGTATCAAGACTAATATCGGTGGATTAGTGACGAGGTACAACTCAAGACACTCACTAGATAAGATAACCTATATAGTACATAAAGCTAATAATGGAAGGCAGAAATAAGTAAATGGAAACAAAATCAACATGTGATATAAATAGTAAGACAATAATAACACGTGAAGTATCATTAAACCCAAATAAGTACCACGGAGAACAATCAATTAATCAAGTCGTTCTAACACATGATTCACAACTAAATCACCATGTGATACCTCATCTCATAGTCACAAGTCACGGGTGTCAACCCATTATCGTGTACTCCCGGCACCTTGTGCCCACATATCGAATCACAACCGCACGAACAACTCATGTGCCGATATCAAAATCCGCCTAGCATAATCACAGGCTCACAACCACAATCCGCCTGGCATGGTCACAGGCTCACAANTGAACAACTCATGTGCCGATATCAAAATCCGCCTAGCATAATCACAGGCTCACAACCACAATCCGCCTAGCATAATCACAGGCTCACAACCACAATCCGCCTAGCATAATCACAGGCTCACAACCACAATCCGCCTGGCATGGTCACAGGCTCACAATCACAATCTGCCCGGCATGGTCACAGGCTCACACTCACAATCCGCCCGGCATGGTCACAGGCTCACAATCACAATCTGCCCGGCATGTTCACAGGCTCACAGTATCAACATGGAAACCGATAATACAAGAACACATGGGCATGATCTATAAATGTCAAGTTTTGTACTCATGAGCTAGTGTAAGTGGCATGCTACAGTGTATGCTTGTGTGAGTGTACAACTACAGCCCAAGTCAACAAGTAATATCAAGGACATCGAATAGCTTAACGAAACAAGAAAATTGTAACGACCCGACCGGTCGTTTTGAGCATTTACGTTCCTTTCAACTATTTGTAGTCTTGAATAACTTCCTGCGAAGTATTATGACTTATGTGTAAACAACCTCGGAATTTAATTCTGATGATTTCAATATCTTCGTATGGTAATTTTGGACTTAGGAGCGTGTCCAAAAAATTATTTGGAGGTCCGTAGTAGAATTATGCTTGAAATGCCGAAAGTTGAATTTTGGGAAGTTTGACCGGGGAATTTTGGAATAGCTTCATTATGTTATTTATGACTTGTGCGCAAAATTTTAGGTAAATCGGACGTGATTTGATAGGTTCCGGAGTCATTTGTAGAAATTAGAAATTTCAAAGTTCATTAGGCTTGAATTGGGGTGTAATTCATGGTTTTAGCGTTGTTTGAGGTGATTTGAGGGTTCGACTAAGTCCGTATGATGTTTTAGGACTTTTTGGTATATTTGGTTGAGGGCCCAAGGGGCTTGGGTGAGTTTTGGATAGTTAACGGATCAAAAATTTAGACTTGAACAACTGCTGGAATTTTCTGATATATGATGATGTTTTCCTACTACGCTATCGCGTGAATGCGTCTGCGATCGCGTAGGCTTAGTTGGTCAATGGGGGTTTTTTGTTCTACGCGGTCGAGTGGGGATATCTGCGATTGTGTAGGGTTAATGTGAGGCAGTGGCATTTTGTGATTCGTCATCGCGTGAAGCGGGACGCGATCACGTAGCTCTGGGATTTTGTGACTCGCGAACGTGTGAAGAAGGTCGTGTTCACATAGAGTAAGTGGAGTGGAAATAGAAGTCACGCATTTTGTGCTTCGCAATCATGTTAACGAGTCTGTGATCGCATAGATCTATGATGTTGTGCATCGCAATCACATGGGAAAGTCCACGATCGCGTAGAGTAAAATCTGGGAATCAGAAAATTGTTCTTCGCGATGGCGTGGGAATGTCTGCGATCGCATAGAGCAAATGTCTGGGCAGAGAGTTTAAGTTCTAAAAATGGGGCTTCGTCCCATTTTCAATTTTTGACGGATTTGAGCTCGGGAAGAGGCAATTTTTAGAAGTGTTTCAAGGAAAACAATGGGTTAAGTGTTCTTAACTCAATATTGGTTAAATTACCTGAATCCATGGTTGTTTTTATCATTTAATTGGTGAATTAAGTTGGAAAAGTTTGAAAACCCTCTTAGTTTAAATTGAAGATTTGAGGATCGAGTTGGGGTCGGATTTTGATAAAATTGGTATAGTTAGACTCGTGGTTGATGGGCCTCCGGATTTTATAATTTTTGTCGAGTTCCGAGATGTGGGGCCCACAAGCGATTTTTGAGCACACATTCAGATTTTTATGGAAAATTAGCATTTCTTTATGGAATTAATTCCAATAAATTTTATTGACTGAAACGAATTATTTGTAACTAGATTCGAGGCATTCGGAGGCCTATTTGTGAGGCAAAGGCATAGCAGAGTAAAGCATTTCACGCTCTGAGGTAAGTAACAATTTAAATCTGGTTCTGAGGGTATGAAACCCCAAAATTTTGTGTCATGTGATTATTTAGGAGGTGACGCACATGCAAGGTGACGGGCGTGTGGGCGTGCACCGAGGGGATTGTGACTTGATCCGTCCCGTGGAAACTGTATAGTTGAATAATCTATTGTTAGCTATATTCTCTCTATGTGTGGAAGAAATTTGACTGTAAATCATGTTAGAAATCATGTTTAGGCTATATTATAGTACTGTTGGGACCCGCAGAGATCGCGTTCTTGTTGAATTATTTGCTAATTGTTGTATTTTACTCAGTCATGATTTTTCTTGCGTATTATACCTCAGTCTTTCTGGATATTTATTGATACACTATGTTATCATTATTTGGGGTTGATCTTTTTGATTTCTGAGAGTCGAGAGACTAGAGAGGTTGAGGACTGAGTAAGGTCGAGGGCCTGTCGGTGATGTAAGGATATTATGGCACGTGAGTTATCCGTGCAGAAGATATTATAGCACGTGAGTTGTTCGCGAAACACATGAGTTGTCTGTGTAGATTATGGCGCTTGGGCTGTTGGATCCCCTCCGGAGTTTGTACACCCCCAGTGAGCGCAGGTACCCATTGAGTGTGAGTGCTGAGGGCTGAGAGCCGAGTGGTTGAGCTATTGTGATGAGTTGAGTGATTATTGCCTAAGAGGTTGTACTTGCTTTACATTATTATTGCACTTGGTTGCTATCTGTTATTGTTGTAAAATTGTTTGAAAGATTTTATATCCGGATTACATGAACTGTATAAATTGATTTGACTTAAACTGCTGGATTTGAAAGCATGTCTATTCTCTGTTGGAATTACTAACAAATGAACTATAGCTGTGTAACTCATCATTATCTTCAATTCCTTAGTTATTATTGTTACTTGCTAAGTTGGTTGTACCCATACTACACCTTGCATTTCGTATGCAGATCCAGTTATTCCAGGACATAGAACAGATGAGTTTTCGGAGATTCAGAGGTAGCTGTCGTGTTTCGCAGACCTTGTCTCTCTTTCCCTATCTCCTTGTTCACTGTATTTGGTCTTAGACTATTATAGACCGTATTTTCCAGACTTGTATTCATATTAGATGCTCGCGTACTAAATGACACCAGGTTTTGGGGAGTGTTCGTGTCAGTATTTATGGGATTTTGTATTGTATTAAATTATTGTATTTTCAAACTTAAGAGAAATTGTGGTTTATCGAGATTATCGGCTTACCTAGTATCGAGATAGGCGCCATCACGACAGGTTAGGATTTTGGGTCATGACAAAAATAAGTCACGCAAGGTGTATGATAAACACAAGAAAAATCACATCATCACACAAAAATGACCAACACAATGTCTCCATACCAGAACACATCATCCCTGACATCGCCACCCATATCTCTCTGATAGCCACCCATATCACTCTGCCCTGACAATATCATTAGCCACCCTTATCTCTCCTATAGTAACCCATATCACTCCATATAATAACAACCAAAACCACACAACAATTCACAAATGCTAACATCACAACAACACGACATATCAACTCGTAACACAAGTGCCCATAGGCCATAACCTTTCAAAATATCCAACAATATCAATATTTCCACAACAAATAGCCACGGCTCAAACACATTGTGTATAAAATCTCAATAACAACAACAGGAATGGGAAAGTAACTCAACAAGAACATGTGATATAAACAGTAAAGAAATAAGAACACCCTGAAGTATCATTGAACCCAAATAAGGAACACGGAGAAAAATTAATTAATCAATCTGTTCTAACACATGATTCACAATGAAATTACCCTGTGATACCTCATCTCATAGTCACAAGTCACGAGTCTCAACCCATCATTATTTACTCCCGTCACCTTGTACCCACATCTCGAATCACAACCGCACGGACAACTCACGTGCCAATATCACAATTCATCTGGCATAATCACAAGCTCACAACCACAATCCACCCGGCATCATCACAGGCTCACAATCACAATCTACCCGACATGGTCAGGCTCACAATCCACCCGACATGATCACATGCTCACAATATCAACATGAAAACCGATAATACAAGAACATATGGGCATGATCGATAAATGTCAAGTTTCATACTCATAAGCTAGTGTAAGTGGCATGCTATAGTGTATGCTTGTGCGAGTGTACTACTGCAGTCCATGTCAACAAGTAATATCAAGGACATCGAATAGCTCATCAAAACAACAAAACAAGTCACGCAAGGTGTATGACAAACACAAGGAAAATCACACTATCACACGAAAATCATCACACATCATCCCTGACATCGCCACCCATATCTCTCTGATAGCCACCCATATTACTCCACCCTGACACTATCATTAGCCACATTTATCTCTCTTATAGCCATCCATATCACCCCGTATAACAACAACCAAAACCACACAATAATTCAAAAATGCTAACATCACAACAACACGACGTATCAACTCGTAACACAAGTGCCCATAGGCCACAACCTTTCCAAAGTTCTAACAATATCGCTATTTCCACAACAAATAGCCCACGGTTCAAACACAATGTGTATAAAATCTCAATAATAACAACAGGAATGAGAAAGTAACATAACAAAGAACGACACCCCCATTTTTACACAACTTCAATTAAAATCGATTAATGACTTTCGATAACTTCAATTCCAATTAATTGTTTTAGGATAAACTCAATAGTGAAAGTATTTCCATAAAATGGCAAACTTTGGCTCCTAGCGTATGAATTAGGCAAACAATGAAAGAGATGGCATGAACTAGTACTACGTCTAAATACATGAGAATAACCCGACAATAAAAGGGATATCATGTACAACAACTTCAACTAAGAATAACTCCACAATAAAAGAAAGTACATAATGATAAAAGTTATAACAACTTTATATAAAGCGTATAAGAGAAAACTCGACAAGTAAAGAATGTGACATGTAACGACAACTTCAAAAAATGCTTGTGAGAATAGACATGACGAATAAAACTTACAGCATGTGCTAACAATTCCAAATGAATACATGAAAGAAGCCTAAGAGTCTAAACCAGTCAATTTTTACATATAAGCCCGAGTACGTACTCGTCTCCTTACGTACATGGCTTTCAAATGACATAATTAACACAAACGACTCAAATCCTAAGGGGTAGTTCCCCGACACAAAGTTAGACAAGATACTTACCTCAAAGAAGCTAAATCGATACTCTAAACTGACCTTCTCGTATGAAACAACCCCCGGACGGCTCAAATCTAACCAAAATAACATAATATCATAAATAAAATCCATAGGAAACAACTCCGGATAATAAAGCTTCAATTTTTAAAGAAAACAAAAAAGTCAACCCAAAACGTTAACCCCGGCTTGCACCTCGAAACCCGATACAATATATAAATTTGGAAAACCCATTCAATTCCAAGTCTAACCATACTAATTTCATCCAATTCTGACTCTGAATCGATGTTCAAAACTCACTTATTCTCTTTACAAATGTTTTTTTATAAAACCCCCCAATTCTCCAATTAAAATATGGATTAATTCAACAATAAACTTCTGTATTCATATTAAAATACAAAACATATCGTTAGGCTGACCCCCATGAGAAGACGAGAAGAGTGTCGCAAATATCACCTCAATCGGAGCTCTAGAACTTAAGATATGCTCAAAATATTAAAAGAACGCGGTCTGATTTTTTTATACATGGGAATTTTTGCTTTTGCGACAAAACATCCGCACCTGCATATTTCCAGCTGTCATTTTTGCTTTTGCGGATCATTTACCCCGGAGGTGCGGCCTCGCATCTTCAAAGCACCAGCTCTCATCTCCCACACTAAAACGAGCATAACTCTCTCGTACGATGTCCAAATTCAACGACTCTTTCTGTTATGACTCCATAATTACGATACGGATCTAATTCTTTAATAAAAATAGAAATTGGAGCTCATTTACTTAATATAATATCATTTATACTTGAAAAAACGAAGTTGAAACATCAAAAATGAGCACAACACAACCCAAATCTATCTGAAACTCACCTGAGCCTCTCGGGACCACGTCTGAACGTACCAATAAGACCAAAAATATAACGCGGACCTGATCGAGGCCTCAAATCACATTAAACAATATCAAAACTACCAATCACATCTCAAATCGAACTTAATGAACTTACGAACTTTCAACTTCTACAACTCGCGTCGAATCATATCAAATCAACCCGGAATGAAGTCAAATTTTGCATGCAAGTTCTAATTGATACAATGGAGCTATACCAACTCCCGGAATTGAATCCAAATCCGATATCAACAAAGTCAACTCCCGGTCAAACCTCTCAACCTTCCAAACCTTCAACTTCCCAATTTTTACCAAAATGCATCAAATCAACCTACGGACCTCCGAATCCAAATTCGGACACACGCCTAAGTCAAACATTACCATACAAAATGATTGAAATTATAAAAATATCATTCCGGAGTCGTCTTCACAAAAGTCAAATTCCGGTCAACTCTTTTTACTTAAGCTTCTACAATAAGATTTATTCTTCCAAATCAAATTCCGAATCATCCAAAATCCGAACTCGACCACACATGCAAGTCATAATACATAATACGAAGTTGCTCGAGACCTTAAGCCATCAAACGAGTCTCTAATGCTCAAAATGATCGATCAGGTCGTTACAATGGTTTAGTCTCCAACTTGATTTGGTTTTTTCGTACGCCTTTAATCACATTCAATACATTTTATACACTTATTATCTTGGCAAAATGATATGGTATGAGCTCGTAGTGTCCTCTAGCTGACAAAACATTCTCTCCAATCTTTATTGGTGCACTTTTAAAGCCTTACGACCTTATGAAATTTTACGGGGCTTTACATTCTCCGTCACTTAGGAACATTCGTCCTTGAATATCAAAATTATTCCTTCATGAGCGCGTGAACTGAAGCCTTAGAGATTATTTGCATATTCCAAACCTCCTAGGACTCTCAAAATAAATTTAACTCCTAAAGTTTTCAAATATTAGTCAGAGTTTCCTTTGTTTTAGGTCTATTCACCTGTCAGCTAACCATAGAAACCACGTCACACAATAAATTCACAAGCCATACAAGGCACCATAAACTTAAACAATTTAGTTCGTCTCACTAACTTCATGCTCATCATCATCAACTTGCATAACTCCTCCAAGCCATGGAGAAACTTGTACATGAACTCATATATTTTTACACATTTTTATCTTGCTCAATAAACAAATGGGCATATTGTTCTTCATATCTTCTTCTGCTTCCCAAATCGCACCTTCAACATTTTAGTTCCTCTATAACACTTTAGTGGAGGCAATTTCCTTAGTTTTAATTTTCAAACTTGCCTATCAAGAATGGCAATGAGAATTTCTTCATAAGCCAAGCCTTCATTAGTTTCAATGGTCTCTGTTGGGACAATGAGCGATGGTTTATCTATCAATTGCCTCAACATGAACATATGGAATGTGTGATGCACAGAAGACAACTTTTGAGGCAATTCAAACTTGTAGGCTACTTGGCTAATATTTTTAAAATTCTATAAGACCTAATGTATCTTGGACTTAATTTACACTTCTTCCAAATCGGGTTACACTTTTTATGGGAGAAACATTCAAGAACACCCATTCATCGTCTTTGAATTCTAGGTCTCTACGTCATATGTTCGAATAGGAATTTTAGCGGCTATGAGTGGTCTTCAGCCGTAGTTTGATGAATTTTACTTTCTCTATAGATTGGTCAACTAAATTGGGACTATTAACTCCTCCACAAGCTTCAAACTACTCAATAGGAGACCTACATCCCCTCCTATATAAAGCTTCAAATGGAGCCATTTGAATACACACGTGATAACTATTATTGTAAGCAAACTTGATAAGTGACAAATGATCATCCAACTACCCTTGACGTCAATAACACATACTCGCAACATATCGTCAACATCTTTAATTGTCCACTCGGCTTGCCCGTCAGTCCGAGGATGGAAAGTGTGCTAAGGGTGACTTGAGTACCCCAAACCCCTTTGAAACTTTCCCATAAGGTAGTTATGAACTGCAGACCTCTATCAGAGATAATAAAAATTGTGGTAGCATGCAACTTGACTATTTATTTAATATAAAATTGAGTGTACTATTTAGCGGTGTTAGTAGTCTTCACGGGTAAGAAGTGTGTTAATTTTATAAGTCACTCCATAATCACCCAAATCGAGTCAAACTTACTAAATGAGCGAGTATACCTACCACAAAGTATATTTATCACTTCCTACTTTCTCATCTGGATCTCTATGTTTTGTGCTAAACCACCGGGCTTTTGGTGTTTGGCCTTATCTTGTTGGCAATTTTGATGCGTAGCCACAAAGTCGGCTACATTCTTCTTTATGTTATTCCACTAATAAATCATGTTGAGATCATGGTATCTTTTTTTTAGAATTCAAATATACAGAGTACCTTGAACTATGTGCCTCAGTCATGATTCTCTCCCTGAGCCCATCAACATTGAAAACACACAATCGACCTTGGTACCTCAATGTACAATTGTTCACTCTCAGTGCAAACGTAATAATTTTGTTCTTGTGAATTCCTTCCTTCAATTTCACTAATGGAAGGATCACCATATTGTTTTTCCTTCACTTCCACAACTAGTGACGAATCAGCTCTATTTTGCACGATAATATCCCCCTCGCTGGAGTCCATGGGAACTTACTAATCGGTGAACTTACTTTGCCATGGGCCTTTTATGTGCCTCAACATAATCCAAACTTCCCATAGACCTTTGGCTAAGAGCATCGGCTACAATGTTTGCCTATCTGGGATAGTAGAGAATGTCGATGTCATAATCTTTTAGTAGCTCAAGCCATCTTTTGTGCTTCAAGTTCAACTATCTTTTCTAAAAGACATATTGGAGACTTTTGTGGTCTATGAATATATCAACATTAACACCATATAAATTATGATGCCAAATCTTTAACGTAAACATCATCATTGCAAGCTCCAAATCATGAATTGGGTAATTATTTGTATGGTTCTTAGGTTGCCTCAAAGTATAAGTAATTACTTTGCCATGTTGCATTAGAACACGCCCGAGACCAATTTTTAAAGCAACACAATGCAACACAATACAACACAAACCCATCATAACCCATCGGTATGGTCAACCGGTGTTGTAGTTAACTTGGACTTCTATTCTTGGAAACTTTCTCACAAGCATCAGACCATTGGAACTTGGTCGCCTTTTGAGTCAACTCGATCAATGGAGAGGCAAGAGAAGAAAACTCGTCACAGACCTATTATAATAACCGGCCAAGCCTAAATATTTATGAATCTCCATTGGTGTGTAGGTCTTGGCTAATTCTTCATGGCTTATATCTTTTTCGGGTCAACTTTAATCCTTTCACTAAAGATCACGTGGCCCAAGAAATCCACAGACTCAAGCAAAAACTCACACTTTGAAAACTTTTCATAAAACTCATTCTCCTTAAATGTTTGTAAGGCCTCTCTAATAAGGTTATCATGACCCTCCTGACTCATTGAGTGCACAAGAAAATCATCAATGAATACTATCACGAAAGTGTTGAGGAAAGGCTTGATAAATCAATACATATATTTATGAAAGCTGCTGTAGCATTATTCAACCCAAAGGACATCATCATAAACTCGAAGTGTCTGCAACAAGTTCTAAAATCGATCTTTGGAATATCTTTTTCTCTTATATTTAACTGGTGATACGATCTTAGAGAAGTACTTAGCACCTTGTAAGTAATCAAACAAGTTATCAATTCTTGGCGATGGATATTTGTTCTTGATTGTGACTTTGTTGAGTTGCCAGTGGTCGATACACATTCTCAACAAACCATCCTTTTTCTTTATAAAGAGCACCAGTGCACCCCTAGGTGAAATACTCAGTATGAAACTCTTCATTAGGAGATCCTTCAGTTTTTCCTTTAATTCTTTCAGCTCTGCCAGGGCCAATCTATACAGAGGAATTGATATAGGCTGTATGTCTAGAAAAACAGCAATCCCAAAATCAGTCACTCTATCGAGTAAACTCCCAAGAAGCTCATCGGGGAAGACTTCAGAAAACTCATTCACAACCGGCACAGACTAGAGAGTCGGTGCCTCAGCCTTGGTATTTATAACCCAAACTAAATTATAGATGCACCCTTTGGTGGTCAACTTTGTCCCTTAGGATAGGAAATAAACCTACCTATCAACATAGTAACATTTCCTTTTCGTTCAATAACAAGTTCATTTGGAAACTCGAACCTAACGATCTTGGCTCGACAATCTAGCTTGGTATAACATGAGTAGAGCCAATCCATTCCCATAATGACATCACATTCTATCATTTCAAGATCGACCAAATTGGCTATGATGACTCCACCGTGTATAGATACAATAAAATCCTTATACAACCATTTAGCCACTATAGAATCACCAACTGGAGTATATATAGAGAACGGTTCACAAAGCTATTCTAGTTGTATCCCAAATGTTATAGCAACATATGGTGACACATAAGACACGGAGAACCTGGGTCTATAAGAGCATATACATCGTGAGAGTATACTGTCAATATGCCTATGATGACGTTCGGGAAGCCTCTAAACTATGATCAATCATAGAATAGAAACGGGCTTGTCCCCTTTCTGAACTCTATACACCACTTCTAGTTGTACCACATCTAGCCGGTTCCTGAGTGCCTTGAGTTGGGGAGGTACTATTGAAGTAGTAGCCACCGAACTGGTAGGTTGAGATGTACCAGCACTGAGACTCTATAAGGATGAAGGGAAATCCCTCGATATATGATCCCTAAGACCACACCTGTAGTATACTCCGGAACCCATGGGGGAAACTTTCAAGTGCATCTTCCTACAAGTACCACATGGAGTCTATTATTGCAAATGCAAGCTTACACTACTCTAAATCTGCGAAGTAGGTGCCCTGGTACTCTGACTCTGCATAGACTGGCTCTAGTGGCGCTGACTAGGCCTAGGTGACAGTGCACTGACAGAAAACTGAGCCACTAACAAATTAGGTCCAGACGATCCCTTACCATACAATCCATTCCACCACCACCACTATAATAATCTTTGGAATTACTCGTAGACCGTATTTTCTTGTTGTTGTCTCTCTCTAATCTATTCCTTTGCTAATGCAAATACGTATTTTGCATAAAAGCCACAATTTTTGAGTAGTTCATGTTAAAAATCAAGGTGGTTGTAGAGTATTCATTGATAATATGGCCTCCTAGCATTGCACAAACTGACGAACCCTAACACCCATATCGGGCAACATATATAGAGCATACCTCAAAATTTCAAAGTACTTCAAATGATAACCCCATGCACTCATAGTTCCTTGCTTCAAATGCTTAAAATCCAGAGCTGTCACGACCCCAATATCCCTCTGTAGGATGTCGTGATGGAACCTAGTCTCTAATAGTAGGTAAGCCTAACATACGTGAAGAATTAACAAAAATAATAATAAAATTCCAATTAAACCAACAGCTATCATAAAAAGTACTCCACAATACAACTGAAAATAACACCCAAAATCTGATGAGACTGTGTCATAAGCTCAACACGAGTATACTTAAACATCCCTAATACATCAGTACCTATGATAGGAGTATGAAATAGAAACTAATATAGAGGATGACTCTGAGGCCTGCGAACACCGGCAGGTATACATTGAAGTCTCCGATCCAAGCTCAACTCATGGATGCCTAGGCTGGTATGAAGTACCTGGATCTGCACAAAACGATGTACAGAAGTGTAGTATGAATACACCACAATGGTACCTAATAAGTATCAAGCATAAGCTCGGTAGAGTAGTGATGAGGCCAGGTCAAGACACCTACTGGAATAAATAAAGAAGTTGAACATGTATGGTACAATATAAAAATGGAAACAAGGAATGAAACAATGAAGAAATACAACAAGATAAGCTACACCAAAAGTTAAGGTAATAAAGTCATCAAGGGAGGAATCACAACATAAGAACACCAAGGAAACAATACAAACAAAACACAAGTGATGTAAATGAAAGATAACAACAAGAATCATGTCTGAGGTACAGCCTCGTATCTCATTTTACAATCACAATCAAATTATTTTCATATATCACCGCGGGAGTCTTGCATTTAGTTTTAAAAATTATTTTTCCCGAAATTGCTACTCGTGTTTTAGCCCACCTTATCACACCATGTGGCTTCAAGTAATTCCCCTACTAGCAACATCCATATCAAGCCCACCTTATCTCACCGCATGCGTATCAACCCCTATCCTTATACTACCGCATGCGTATCAATATTACAATATATCACAAATCGCACCTCAAGTGCCTAATACCATAACTTGTCAAAGAAGTCAACAATAACAATGTTTCCACAATAAATAGCCTATGGGTCAACCACAATGTATACAAGAGTCTCAACATTAGCTATCGAAAGTGAATAGCTCAACAAGAATGGTATTTCAACAATTTACAACTTTGCCTCAATATGATCACGGCTTTTACAACTTCAATACCAAACTCAACAATGAGATATTCCAAGAAATACTAACTTCAAGTAAGGTAACTCAACAGCTGAATATTTAACAAGCCAATAAAGAAATAGTAACTTCAACTAAGCATGTAAGGGAAAATAACAAGTAAGATATGAGACAAGTATTAACAATGTCAAATAAAGCATGTAATGCTAGATTAACGAGGATAAATATAACATTTTATGACAATTCAATTAAAGGCATGAAAAGAATCTACATACCTTAACCCGGTCAATTACCACATTTAGCCCGTGTACCCACTCGTTACCTTGCGCACATCACTTTCACGTACCACAATTATCACAAAACCACACCAATCCTAAGAGGTAATTCACCCTAACAAAGTTAGGCAAGACACTTACCTCAAAACACGCTAACTCAATTCATTAGTAAGCCTTTTCCGAATATCCGTTCGTTCGAACGACTCAGATCTAACCAAAATAACTTTATACCATAAATACAAACTATAGAAAACCATTCTGAATAATAAAGTTGAAATCTTTAATGAAAATCAAAAAGTCAACCATGGGCCCGCGTCTCAGGAACCCGACCATACTTATAAAATTCGAACACCCATTCGATAATGAGTCCAGTCATATTAAAATTACTCAATTTCGATCTCAAATTGATCTTCAAATCCTCAAAATATAGTCTATGAAGATTTCACAAGTTTCCCCAATTGTTTAAACTCAAAACACTAATTAAATGATAAAAACAATGATGGATTCATGTATAATAGCCAAATCCGAGTTAGAATCACTTACCCTGATCAACTCCTTGAAAATATCTCTCAAAATCACCCAAAACCGAGATCTCTAACTCAAAGAGTGAAAAATAACTCTAACCATCGATCTTCTCTTTTTTCTGCCCATACATCCCGCACTTGCGGCCTCTCAGTTGCATATGCGACTCCGTACCTGTGGAAAAATCCATCGCAGGTGCCGTCTCAACTAAGCCCAGCACATTTCGCTTTTGCGGCTCATAACGCACACTTGCGCTCTCGCTTCTGCGGACACCCAAGCACTTCTGCGCGTCTGATTTTGCAGAAATTGACTGCATCTGTGGTCCTAAGACAACATACCAAACTCCGCTTCTGCGAAAGAAATCCACATGCGGTTGCGTATCTGCGCAAAATCCTCCGCACCTGTGGACCCGGCTTCCCATCCCAAATCTCATATCTATGGCTTGAGGGCCTCTTCTGCGGTGCCGCACCTGTGGCCCAAAGTACGAAGGTGCGATTGCACCAGACTGAGCAGTGGTTCAGCAAACAACCAAGTCCATAATGGTTTCGGATTCAATCTGAATTACACCCGGGGTCCCCAGGACCCGTCCGAATAAACCAACGAGTTCCAAAACACATAGAGGACCTACTCTAGGCCTAAAGTCACATTAAACAACATCGATTCTATGAATTATAACCCAATTCAAACCTATGGAAACCATGAACATCCATCTACCAAAACTAATGCTGATTCATACTAAAGCAACTCCGATTGACCTTAAATTTTGCACACGAGTCATAAATGACGCAATGGACCTATTCTAACTTCTGGAATTGCAATCCGACCACGATATCAATAAAGTTAACTCCCGGTCAAACTTCTTAACCTTCCAAAACTTTAACTTTCTAACTTTCGCCAATTTAAGCCAAAACGACCTACGAACCTTCAAATTAATATCCGAACACGTTCCTAAGTCCAAAATCACCATACGAAACTATTGGAACAGTCAAAACTCTATTACGGAGTCATCTACATAAAATTCAAACTCCAATAAACTCTTTCAATTTAAGCTTCCAACTTTGGGAGTAAGTGTCCCATTTCACTTCGAAACTCACCCGAAACAAAATCCAACTACCCCAGAAAGTCATATAACCATAATATAACATAGATAAGGCAATAAATATAGGAATGAGGCTAAAATACTCAAAACGACCGGCCGGTCGTTACAATAACATGTTTCCTCTATCATCTTGAAAGGCAAGAAATTATCAATGAAGGCCTCGGTGAATTTATCACAAACGTTCGGAGGAGAATTATTTTCTCGGGAATCTTCCCACAATTTATACTATTTGGAAACTACATCTTTTAGTCGGGAGGAGGCTAGCTCAGTGGACTCGGTCTCGGTCTCAGTGGCATGCATAACATGAAGGTCCTCTTGCATCTCTTCAATAAACCTTTGGGGTCCTCCTCGAGTTTGGTACCTGTGAATATCGAAGGGTCTAACTTGAGGAGTTTTTATACTCTACAAATTGTGAGATATCCTTGGTGAATGGTTGAAGATGGCACCGCATTGAGTCTTTGACTTGTGAAGTCGCAACCTGGGTGAGAAATTTAGCTTGGGAAGTCACAACCTGGGTGAAAACTTGAATAGCTCCCCTAAGATCATTCGTTATTGCACTTGGTCCGAGAGAAAATATTGGAGGTGGATCTTGGATAGTCATTGGTGGAGGTGGAGAAGTAACTTGATCTTCTTCGGGTGCTGCCTCCATTGGAGTATCTGCGATTGGAGGTATCCTAGTCGGTAGGCATCCTCGTCCTCTATTTTCAACCACCAAATAAATATATATTTCATTAGATGCCACTCCTGGCGCGGTTATAGCCCTTTGACTCGTCTTGGTCATTCGCTTTGGTAACATTTCCTGAGAATCAAAACAACGCACAAATTAGAAGAAAATATTATAGTCAAGATTTATTGCACGATCTAGAGTAGAGAAGAATAAGTAACATTCTTATCTGCACTTGTAGCCTTTCAATTAGAGATAAGGTTGACAACACACTGACAGAAGGACTCTACTAGATACAGCTTCAAGACATCCTAGGAGACTCTTAGACCTTAGGCTATGATACCAAGTTTGCCATGCCTCAACCTCGGAGGACGGACAAGGAACTCGATACCTTAACTTGATTGAGCAAGCCAACATTTCATGATTTGCTATTCATAATCCATACACGATTTAGAAACATAATATCTTTCATAGAATGATTTTCCTTGTATAAACTTGAAACCATTTAATAACAAAAGAAGTTAATCATACATGTCATAAGAAACCTCAGTAGAAATGACAAAAATATAATTTAACCCACTGTCTCTACGGAGCCTCTATTAAGACATGCTGATGACAAGGCCCCGATTATACCTAAAAGGACATCCAAATGTATGTAACATAAAAGGGTACCCCAAAAATATAATGGGGCCCACCCAAATACTGGAGGATAAGGGAGTCGTTCGCCTAACGAAAGTCCATTCCATCTAGAGTAGTACTACATGCATCCATGAAAAGGTTGCAGCGCCCCACAAAAAAGAGACATAAATGTATGATGAATAGTACATGTATGCATCATAAGCTCCCACGTAAAAACTAGACCAAGAATATATAAAGGAAACATGAAGAAACACTATGCAATTTAAACAAACATCAATTTCTGCATTTGAGAATTTGAATTTTGAAACAAACTTATTATCTTAGGTGGGAGTTCATTAGTTACTGACATTATGTTTAACCACTATGTGTATGATATAGAGTCCACTCTCGTCCTGATCGACTAAGCCATCTCATTATTATATCATGGGGATCGATATTAGTTTGCTAGCAATTCGTTAAACTAACCAAGGGAGACTATCTAGTTGTTCAAGCAAATGATGCGATCATAGTCCTACACCGGCTCATGCAGCTTCGGGTATTAGGCTCATTTGATCTATACCTTCTCGGTTACATAACAAGACTCCTAAAATACTTTGTTACATTTGGTACTTTTGGCCAAAAATTATTAAATATAGAGTTAGGCTTAGTAGCGACATAATATTCTCTTTTTATTTCATCACCATTTATATTTACCATTTGAAAAGACATAAAGTCATATTCGTATTCATGAAAAACTTTAATCTCCATAATATTTTCATTCGCAAGCTTAAACATTTATAATATTTTATTATGTAAAATATATCATGTGAAATTATAACATTCAAAGGAAAATATGAAACGTATATGATTACTTATTGCCCACAATTATACGATAACAATTTGAAAGCTACATATTTAGTTATGAAAGCACATTTAGAAGATACGGGAATTTCAGGAAAACAATTCTATGGGAGGGATACCTTAAGCTATCTCGAAGTTAACTTATCTTCTTGTACCCAAATCGATACCAAAAGATTCTAATCTACATAAACCAATAGGTAATATTAATTAATCACCCAAACTCTTAACTCACCTCTACCCATTTATTATTCATGGACAAAATCTAATTCATAACTCTCTTTCAAGAATTATTCTCTTACAAATTAAGTGATGTTTTGTATATATCTCAATATAATTCCCAAATATCTTCATAAATATATATTTGAATGAAGGATAGATATATTACCTTTTGGATAAAAAAATCCTAGCTTTTGACCTTGCAGTGATCCTTAAAGATTTGGATGAAATCCTAAGGATTTGATCTATGGAAGGTGTTAGAACTACCATTAAATGGTATTATGTATTTATAATTACATATTAAATTCTTACTATAGAGTGTATTAATAGTGGGAAGCTCTTCCTTCTCAAAAGTGATTTTCTCTCTTTTCGAAGTGTTACTAAATAGTTGCCAGAGCAACCGTTGAGGCAACCATTGGACACAATTTGGCCAACCGTGTGACAAAGCTTGCCAACCATCGGCCACGGTTGGCCTAGTGCCTCCAGCCCTCGCTTTCCCAACCTTTCTTGATTTCATCATGGTTTGAACCGTGAGACATGATGAATGGCATGGTTTGGCTTGGCGTAGTTAGCTGCTCCACAACCCTTTAGTAAGAACGTCATAATTTTTTGTAGGAATGTCCAAATGATAAAGGGATTGAAGCGATAAAATTAAACTCAAAGAGCTCTCATTTTATAGGTATCACCACCAAATTCTTTATTTCTTGGTAGTTGTGCTTGTTTTAATTTGGATCTTGTGAAAACTGATTTGAAACTTTAGCCCATGGCCTCATCTCCAACCTGAGGCCTCTTCTTAGACCTCAATCACTTTCAATTCATTTTATACACTTATTATTATGACCAGATAATATGGTATGAGTTCGTACTGTCCTCTAGAAATGCAGAATGTTCTCTCCAATTGTCGTTGACGCACTTTTAAAGCATTAGGTCCTTATGAAATTTTATGGGGCTTTATAGCGGGTCACTAGTTTAGTAGGAAATTACAATATAAAGATATTTCATTATGCAATAATGAAGAGTATAGGTCCTATATCTTCGCATAAATCAGACACCCCCCCCCCCCCTCAAAGAAATTG
>AWOL01S0068123.1:142253-155596 GCA_000715115.1 Nicotiana otophora
CCCCCCCTTCAAAGAAATTGGCATAGTTCGAAGTACGAGGGTCAAAGTATTTAACTTTGGCTGTGAATTTGGACATATATTCTTCACGTTTTTTAAAATAAAATTTTTATGTCATGACCCAACCGGTCATTTTGAGTACTAGCTTTCCTATCTGGGTTCTGAAAATTTTTATATCTCTATTTGATGATTTATGATATGCATGCGTGGTCCATATATATTTTCGAAAAATTTAAATGTGAATTTATAAAGAAAGTGTGATTTTTGACTATAAAAATTATTAGAGTTGAGCACAGTTAACGTTTTTGGTAAACGACCTTGGATAAGTGTTTTGACGATTCCGTTAGTTTCGTATGATGATTTTGGACTTGTATGAATGTTGGGTTAGGTCCTTGGTGACCCGAGTGTCACGACCCGAAATTTCCTACCGACGGGACCGTGATGGCGCCTAACATTTCACTTGCTAGGCAAGCCAACGTTAGAGAATCATTAAACCAATTTCCTATTTCCATTCAGTAATTAACAATAATTAACAAAGATAAAATATAATAAGTGCGGAATATCATAAAACTGTATTAATTACTATCACGCAGATCTGGAGTCACAATTCACGAGCATTCTAGAATTTATTACAAGTAATAGTCTGGAAGCAATACAGCTGTCTCAATGAAAGAAAACAACAGTGACATAAAAAGTATACGGGGACTTCAAGGTCTGTGAATGCCGATAGATCTACCTTGAGTCTCCGAACAGCGGACCAATAGCAAAATCTCGATCAACCTGAGCCAGTATCAAAGTCTGTACAGAAAGTGCAGAGTGCAGCATCAGTACAACCAACCCCATATACTGGTAAGTGTCGAGCCTAACCTCGGCGAAGTAGTGACGAGGCTAGGACAAGATACCTACATATAACCTGAACAGTATAATCATACTAGTGGCAACAACATAAAATAAAGAAATACCGCAGAAATAATGGGAAGGGAACATACAGTTGGGGAATACAACATAAAGAGTGAGATTAATGAAAAGACAGAATTAAACCGAAAATCCTTAAATAAATTGAGCAATTAAAACAGTAAGGAAAACCTGCACGGAATCACCCTTCGTGCTTTTACTCTCAACTTCACCAAATAATAAATAAGACTACACGGCTTCACCCTTCATGCTTTTACTCTCTTCCTCACAATATAATTATTTTATGCACGGCATCACCCTTCGTGCTTTATAATCTTCCTCACCATATAAATAAATCATGCACGACATCACCCTTCGTGCTTTACACTCTTCCTCACAATTCACGGAATCAATAAAAACGGATAGAGGAAAGTTTCACAAAAGAAATCAATATTTTATCAATGATTACTTTCACAATTTAACATCTCAACATTGAATCAATATTCACAATTTTATCAACCTTGGTGGAACCGGATACAAGTCTTCCAACATTTCAAGAACAACAATAAGCATGGATAACAAGATTTAAGACTACAAATTTACAAGAATGGAATTTTACTCGCATGCTATGACTCGACCAAAACGCATAGATACTCGTCACCTCAACTATACATCGTATTCAACAACAAAACAGGTAGCAAATACTCACACAATACCTATTCCCTCAAGCCAAAGTTAAACACAACACTTACCTCGCTACGAAGGCCACTTAATTCTCAATCACAGCTTTTACTTTGGAATTCACCTCCCAACCACTCGTATATATTCAACAATGACTCAATAATATCAAATATTCCTAAAGGAATCAATTATATTTCATAATTTAAATTTCCCAAATTTTCCTCAAAAAAGTCAAAAAAATCGACCCTGGGCCAGCTTGGACAAAACCCGAGGTTCGGACCAAATTTCTTTTACCCATTCACTCCCGAGCCCGAATATGTAATTAGTTTTGGAATCCGACCTCAAATTGGGGTCTAAATCCTCAAATTTTCGAAATTCCTAGTTTCTACCCTAACCCTTATTTCTACTATGAAAACTCTAGATTTTAGGTTGATAATTCATAAAATGTAATGGGTAATTGAAAGAAAATGGTTTAGAATCACTTACCAACACTTTGGGGAAGCAAATGACTCTTGCAAATCACCTCTACCTGTTTGGTTCTTGAAAACTGTTGAAGAAATGGCTTAAACCCGTGTTTGGAGTCTGTTTTAAGTCACTGGACAGGTCTTTATCGCGTTCACGAGAGGCCTGTCGCGTTCGCGATGAACAGAGGCCTAAGGCCTTCGAATTCGCGAGTCTTTCTACGCATTCGCGTAAGGAAGCTCCCCCCCNTCACGTTCGCGTGAGACAGATCGCGTTCGCGAAGGGTACCACCCCAACGCTCCCCGTTCGCGAAGAAGAAAATTCCTCTACCCCATTTTACCTTTCGCGTTCGCGATACTACCTACGCCAACGTGAAGAAGGGCACACCAGAACAGCTGCTGCAGCAAAAAACTTAGCTTTTCTAAGTGCAAATCACCCCGTAGCCTATCTGAAACTCACCCGAGCCCTCGGGGCTCCAAACCAAACATGCACACAAGTCTACAACTATCATACGGGCCTGCTCGCGTGATCAAATCGCCAAAATAACACCTATAACTCTGAATTTAGAACCAAATCGAATGAAATTCTCAAGAACACTTTAGAATTACTATTTTCTCTGCCGAAGGTCTGAATCACGTCAAATCAACTACGTTTTGCACCAAATTTCTCATACAGGTGTTAAATATCATAATGAACCTGTATCGGGCTCCGGAACAAAAATACGGACCCGGTACTAACAATCTCAAACATCAATCAATTCTTAAAAATAATTAATTTTCAGAATTTTAATTTTCATCAAAAATTCATAACTTGAGCTAGGGACTTCCGAATTCGATTCCGGGCAAACGCCCAAGTCCCATAATTCGATACGGACCCACCGGACCGTCAAAACACGGATCCGGGACCATTTACCAAAAATATTGATCAAAATCAACTAAAATCAACCTTTAAGACAAAAATTCTTATTTGCATTAGTTTTCAACATAAAAGCTTTCCGAAAACCTGCCCAGACTGTGCACGCAAATCGAGGAGGGTAAAAATGAGATTTTAAAGGCTTAAGAGTGCAGATTCAAGTTCTAAAACATAAGATGACCGTTTGGGTCATCACAATCTCCACCTCTAAAACAATCGTTCGTCCTCGAACGGACATGGAAAAGTACCTGGGCTGGTGAAAAGGTAGGGATATCTACTCCGCATATTGGACTCGGACTTCCAAGTAGCTGATTCAATAGGCTGACCTCTCCACTGCACTCGTACTGAACGGTAACTCTTTGATCACAACTGGCGAACTTTGCAGGCTAGAATTGCCACCGGCTCCTCCTTGTAAGTCAAATCCTTGTCCAACTAGACAGAGCTGAAATCTAACACGTGGCACGGGTCACCATGATATTTTCGGAGCATAGACACATGGAATATCGGATGAACTAAGGATAACCCTGGAGGCAACGCAAGTCTATAAGCTACCTCCCCCACTCTCTCAAGGATCTCAAATGGCTCGATATATCTAGGGCTCAACTTGCCCTTCTTCCCAAATCTCATAACACCCTTCATGGGCGATACCCGAAGAAATATTCTTTCTCCAACCATGAATGTAATATCATGAACTTTACGGTTGGCATATCTTTTTTTCTTAGAATGTGCTGTGTGAAGTCGATCCTGAATAATCTTAGCCTTATCCAAGGCATCCTGTACCAAATCGGTACCCAACAACAGAGCCTCTCTCGATTCAAACCAACCAACTGGCGATTGGCATCGCCTTCCGTATAATGCCTTATATGGAGCCATCTGAATGCTCGACTGATAGTTGTTATTGTAGGAAAACTCCGCTAACGGCAAGAACTGATCTCAAGAAACTCCAAAGTCAATAACACATGCGCGGAGCATATACTCCAAGATCTAAATAGTACGCTCGGACTGCCCGTCCGTCTGAGGATGGAATGTTGTACTTAACTCCACCCGCGTACCTAACTTACGTTGTACAACCCTCAAGAAATGTGAGGTAAACTGTGTACCTCAATCTGAAATAATAGACACGGGCACCCCGTGAAAGCGGACAATCTCATGAATATAAATTTCAACTAACCTCTCTGAAGAATAGGTAACTGCCACTGGAATGAAATGTGCTGATTTGGTCAACCTGTCCACAATGACCCAAACTGCGTCAAACTTTCTTTGAGTCCGTGGGAGCCCAACAACAAAATCCATAGTGATACGCTCCCACTTCCACTCAGGAATTTCTAACTTCTGAAGCAAACCACCAGGTCTCTGATGCTCGATAAGGTTGGTACTTGCGGTATGCCTGCCTACTTAATAATCCTATACTTCAGTACCAAAGGAGTTAGAGAAACAACTTTAAATTTATAGAAGGTCTACTCAGCGTGGACGTCACGGTTGCAGATTTTGGGGTGCTTTGGAGGAAGTACAGTGGTTGACGAGATTCTGGACTAAGAATTGTCTGTATGGAGCTCTACTTTTGTGATCATTGTATATAAATAGGGGTAAAGTTTACCCCAAAGT
The DNA here is from genome assembly GCA_000715115.1 of Nicotiana otophora. Classification (NCBI taxonomy): domain Eukaryota; kingdom Viridiplantae; phylum Streptophyta; class Magnoliopsida; order Solanales; family Solanaceae; genus Nicotiana; species Nicotiana otophora. Next base: position 146,805 of record AWOL01S0068123.1, read on the forward strand.
AGAATCGAAGAGTATGTTAAGAAACGGTTCAGCTCAACAGAGTTGAGTCAGCATAACAAAAGAAGAAATTGGCCTTGGGAGAGATAATTATCCACAGGTGTCTGTGGCAAGCCTATGAAGAGGGCAGACCAGCCAATACAACACCGCCCACTTGGCTTGGTTCTCAGAAATGCTTTTGAAAGAGTTTGTTTCCCGGACTCTCCGTAATGCATGGCACATAGGGTTTGAAAGATTGCGTCAGGTCACCATGACTGTGTCATAATATGCCATCATGTTCAATAAGTTAGCCCGTCATATCCCTACTTTGCTTCCTACAGCCAGAGAGCGAGCCCACAGACTCATTAAAGGACTTAATTATGATCATAAAATTTTGTATGACTCGGGAGCTACAGGCTGATACTTTATTTCCACTAGTGGTAGAAATTGCCAAGATATTAGAACGTGTTCGGGGTGAGGAAAAAGGAAACTAAGGAGACTAAGACGTCTCGAGGTTCTGGGGGATTCAGTGGATTCTACTCTGCGAGTATAAATCATTTTGGCGGGGGCTTGGGTAGTCGGTCAGCCCAGTTCGCACATCGGATTAATCGAGGTGCTCCAGTAAGTTATTTTAATGCACCACTGACATAAGTGTCCTACAATGGTTATTCCAGTTATATGGCACAGACTCAATATGAGCAGCCAAACCTGCAAAGGGGTTGTTATGAATATGGTGATACTAGGCACATCATGAGAAAATTGTCCCAGACTTGGGAGAGACATATTTTATCAAAGCACTCAGTCTACGTGCCCCATTGTAGTTACTACACCATCCACATGACCAGTTAGGGGTGGAGGACATACGGGTAGAAGGCGTCCTAGAGGTGGAGACCCAGCCGTTGTTATATTTGTTTTATGGTATGGTGGAGGTCGTTACATCAGATGGTGTCGTTATAGGTACAACCTCGATTTAAACTAAATGAATAATTTCCTTAACTTGATTCGGTTCTGAGTATCATGATGAGTCCTTCTATTGTGCTCCACTTATGAGTGAGCTTCGTAATTCTATAATCTACTTATGTGTCTACTTCTATTAGGAGGTTTTATGGAGATAACTACACCTATCATTCCATGATGGACTCTATTAAGATCTGTGAGGCTAAAGGTGCCTTTCTCGTACTTATTTCGGTATGTTTTGATGTATTTCCGGATAATTAATTACAAATTATGAATTATATGCCCTACCGGTGTAGGGTTCATTATGTGTTGTGATTTTGTTTAACGAAAGTTATGTAAATGGTGAAAATGGAAAGTTTCCATTGGCAAGATGTGCATATTACTTGTGATTCAGAACTAAGGCCGAGGTTCTCGTATTTTAAAATAAATTGATATGTTTAAACCGGGCTATGAGCTGCGGTGGAAGTTATATAAGGACGAGATCCTTGTGATAGAAATTCTTGTGTTTAAATTCTCCCTTGTGAAATTAAATTTGTACTATAGTACTAATAGGGAGTCATGCCTGCTAAGCTTATTTAAAAATATTTGTATGAAATTCTCTGTGCGTACTTGCCAAATTCGTGTTGTAATATTGAGTTGTAACCTACGAGGTAGGTGCCCGCCCAGGTGGCGTTAAATGTGACTCGTTAATTCGGGTAAATAATTATGAGGTCTCCATGCCTCGCATCTCATTATTAGTATTGTGAAGGTTTGAAACGAAATTTTTGTTAACATTAATTTAATTGATGATTCTGTAATTGATTATGAACAACTATTTAAGACCAGATTGACCCAGAAGGGTGCCCCATTTAGATGGTCAGACGAGTATGAGTTGAGCTTTCAGAAGCTCAAGACAGCTTTGACTACAACTCTAGTGTTGGTATTACCCACAGGTTCAGGATCATATACGGTATATTATGACGCCTCTTACATTGGTCTTGGTGCAGTATTAATGCAAGATGGCAAGGTAATTGCATATGCGTCACTGCAATTGAAAGTTCACGAGAAGCATTATCCTGTTCATGACTTAGAATTGGCAGCCATTGTTCATGTGCTGAATATTTAGAGGCATTACCTCTACGGTATCTCGTGTGAGGTATTTACTGATCATCGTAGCCTTCAGTATCTGTTTAAACAAAAATATCTTAATTTGAGGTAGAGAAGATGGTTAGAGTCATTGAAAGACTATGATATCACCATTTTGTATCACCACGGAAAGGCCAATGTGGTGGCCGATGCTTTGAGTAGAAGGTCAATCGAAATCACACGTTGAGGCAATGTTTGAGCATCTCTGGCTCCCTCATAGTTCATCTGCGGCATCATGAACCATCGACGCATAACTTATACCAAATGCGCAATGTCATACACGAGTGGATACAAAGGAATACGAGATATAGGTTTCAAGCAAAACTCAATGCCGCACAATAAGGAATGAAAGAAATGATATTGTTCCTAAACTTCATAGCCTCTGAGAGATAAGTACAGACGTCTCCGTACCGAACCTTCAGAATCTACTAAGTTTGCTCGTGACTCGTGAGACCTATGTAAAGTGCGGGTCTGATACCAACTGTCACGACCCGAAATATCCCACCAACGGGACTGTGATAGCGCCTAACATTTCATTTGCTAGGTAAGCCAACGTTAGAGAATCATTAAGCCAATTCCTTATTTCCATTTAATAATTAAGAATAATTAACTAAGATGAAATATAATAAGTGAGGAATATCATAAAACTGTATTAATCACTACCACCCGGATCTGGAGTCACAATTCACGGGCATTCTAGAATTTACTACAAGTAATAGTCTGGAAGAAATAAAACTGTCTAAATTAAAGAAAACAATAGTGACATAAAAAGTAGATGGGGACATCAAGGTTTGTGAATGCCGACAGATCTACCTTGAGTCTCCTGATAGCGGACCAATAGCAAAATCTCGATCAACCTGAGTCGGTATCAAAGTCTGCACAGAAAGTGCAGAGTGCAGCATCAGTACAACCGACCCCATGTACTGATAAGTGTCGAACCTAACCTCGGCGAAGTAGTGACGAGGCTAGGAGAAGACACCCACATATAACCTGAACAGTATAATCATGCTAGTGGCAGCAACAGAAAATAAAGAAATAACGCGGAAATAAAAGGAAGGGAACATACAGTGGGGGAATACAACATAAAGAGTGAGATTAATGAAAAGACATAATTAAACCAGAAATCCTTAAACGAATTGAGCAATTAAAACAGCAAGGAAAAACTGCACGGCATCACCCTTCGTGCCTTTACTCTCAACCTCACCAAATAATAAATAAGACTGCACGGCATCACCCTTCGTACTTTTACTCTCTTCCTCACAATATAATCAATTCATGTACGACATCACCTTTCGTGCTTTACACTCTTCCTCACCATATAAATAAATCATGCACGGCATCACCCTTCGTGCTTTACACTCTTCCTCACAATTCACAGAATCAATAACAACGGATAGAGGGAAGTTTCACAAAGAAATCAATATTTCATCAGTGATTACTTTCACAATTTAACATCTCAACCTCGAATCAATATTCACAATTTTATCAACCTTGGTGGAACCGGATACAAGTCTCCCAACATTTCAACAACAACAATAAGCATGGATAATGTCACGACCAAAACAAACCCTTGTCGTGATGGCGCCTATCGTGGAGCCAGGCAAGCCGACTCATTTCCAAAACAAACCAATATTAGATAATTTCAGTGCTATTTAACATAAAAACCTTCGCAAAGGAGTTCAAATCAAAATAAAAGTGCGGAAGGAAAAGCCCGACATCGGGATGTCACTAGTCATGAGCATCTACTATAATCTGCACGGACAAATCACGTACTGCACGGACAACTTGCGTGCTATAATAATAAAGTATATTGTAGGCGGGCAGCCCCGATCCACACTCATCCTCACAATCAGGCCCTCGACCAATATCACCATACTGCGGCGTGCACCCCGATCCCATAAATATCCTCACAAATCAGGCCCTCGGCCACACTCAGTCATAAACCTTTTAAGCACCTCGGGCATTTCAGTAGAACAGGGCATTTGGCCCAAAACATTTATATGCATCAAAATAGAGTCATAAAACTGAGTTATACGGTAAACAAGTATAAACATGATTGAGTATAGATTTTTCGATTGAAAACAATGAGAGGATAGTAAGAAAATAAAACCCCTAAGGGTCCAAACAGCACTAGCGCAAGGCCCAAACATGGAATTCAGCCCAATTTACAAAAACTCTTTCTAAAACATATAAGTATCATATAGTTTCAACAAAGTATGCAACTTTACAGTTGCTACGGGATGGACCAAGTCACAATCCCCAACAGTGCACGCCCACACGCCCATCACCTAGCATGTGCGTCACTAAAAATAGTAGAATGATACAAAATCCGGGGTTTCGTACCCTCAGGACTAGATTTACAATCGTTACTTACCTCAAACCGGTCAAATCTCTACCCTGCAATGCTCTTCCCTCTGGACTCGGCCTCCAAATGCTCCAAATCTATTCACAATCAGTACAATACCATCAATATACGCTAATGGAATGAATTCCAATGGAAAAGCTACAAGATTAGACCAAAACCCGAAATTGGCTCAAACCCGGCCCCCGGGCCTACGTCTCAAAATCCGTCAAAATTTACAAAACTAGAAAGCTCATTCACTCACGAATCTAACCATACCAAATTCATTAAAATCCGACATCGTTTGGTCCTTCAAATCCTTAAATTAAACTCTTAAACATTCTAAGCCCTAACCCCCTACTTTCACTCCAAAATCCTACTAATTAATGATGAACAACGCCATAGATTCATGAAATTTATACCATTATGGGTTAGAATCACTTACCCCAATGTTTCTCCTTGAAAACCTTCGAAACATCGCCTCTCTCCCGTGTTTCTCAAATCTAAAAATGGAAAATGAAGACAAAACACACGAGCTGGGGCTTTTCTGCCCAGCGCAGTTGCACCTGCGGCCATATGTCCGCTCCTGCGGTCGAATCCTCGCACCTGTGAGAACCACTTAAGCCCTCAATTCCGCACCTGCGACCCCAGGTTCCGCACCTGCGGGCGCATACCTGCGTAACATTTTCGCTTATGTGGAACCGGCCTAACTCTTCCTTTCCGCATTTGCGCTCAAGGCCTCACACCGGCCCAATTCTTCTCACTTACATTCCTAGCCTTGGCCTTCCATTTCCGCATCTGCAACTTCCCCAAACGCACCAGCGGCCTCGCATCTGCGACTCTTTCTTCTGCAGGTGCGAAAATAGCAGTAGTAGCAGCTTCAGCTGTATTTACCAACTTCGACAAATCCGTTATCCACCCGAAATCGCGCCTAAGGCCCTCGGGACCTCAACCAAAAATACCAACAAGTTATATATCAACATGCAAACTTAGTCGAACCTTCGAATCACTCAAAACAACATCAAATCATCAAATTACCCTCAGATTCAAGCCTAAGAACTTCTAAATTTTCAAATTCGGCAACTGATGCCGAAACCAACCAAACCACGTCCAAATGACCTCCAATTTTGCACACACATCACAAATGACACTACGAACCTACTCCAACTTTCGGAATTCCATTCTGACCCCGATATCAAATTTTCCATTGCCGACCGAAATCGCCAAATTTCCAATTTCGCCAATTCAAGTCTAATTCTACCACGGACCTCCAAATCACATTCCGAACGCGCTCCTATGTCGAAATCACCTAACAGAGCTAACGGAACCATCAAAATTCAAATTCGAGATCGTTTACACATATGTCAACATCCGGTTGACTTTTCCAACTTAAGGTTCTACATAAGAGACTAAGTGTCTCATTCCACTCCGAAACCACTCCGGGCTCGAACCAACTAACTCGGTATATCATAATATTGCTTAAGAGCATAAAGGAAATAGAAATGGGGGAAACGGGGCTATAACTCTCAAAACGACCGGCCGGGTCATTACATCCTCCCCCACTTAAACATACGTTCGTCCTCGAACGTGCCGAGAGTTGTTCCAAAAGCCAAGAAATGGCTATGTAACTTTCCCATGCACATACCCGGGGGTGATCCCACGTCACCCATACCATACATGTCTGATAGCACAGCATAACTAAAATTTCTCAATTCAACCTAGACCACAAGCCTTCGAATAAAATTTGTAACATCCGAAATTTCCTATAAGATCAGAGGTTCGCATCTACATACCGTATAAGTCTGAACAAGCTGTACAAAAAACCGTAACCATAACTCAAATACTCAAATTCAAATACTGCATAGCTCGAATGCTCGAAGCAATGATTTCAAATCACAGTATCGACTCAAATCAAACCAATGCTGGGAATAAACCTCATATCAGACAAAACATCATTCTAAAACCTTCGTACACTGCTGATGATGAAAGAAACACACCAAATTCATAACCATTCATTAAACCAACAGGTCATGGAGCTCTCGTTCCTTCTACAAGAACTATAGCCAATTTCAAAGCCGGCTTTCGATATTATCCTTCCAATTATACCACAATCAAATCTGATAGCATCCATTCTAGGCCCAATGACCTCATCTCATCCAACATGACCACTCTAGTGACATGACACATCAATACAATCTAAAGCCACAACCCGTGCAATCCGTGCACCAGATAGCAACATTCCAAATGTACCCAATCGTATCAATGACCCAAACAAGAGAACCGTTTCGCAAGCTCGATGACTACCACCCTGACGTAATGCTAAGAACGCATCACACACCGCAGAACCATAACACACAAATCTTACACTAGGGATCATATTTCCACATAACTCTACTGCAATGCGCGACCCTATCCAAATATTGGTCCATATGAAACACCTCAAGCCACCTTGCTAAAATCAATAACCATGCGCAATTCGACATTAAGTACCCAAAGTGCATTAACATAACCATGGAGAACCAAACGACACCATGCCACATAAAACCCGAAAGAACATAACTAATACGTCATCAACCAAGCAATATCTAATACTATTCTCGCTCAAATTCTGCTATAAGGCCACAATAGAACCGCACCATATGTGCATATAACCAATGAATCACAACTCCTCGTAGCATAGAAGAGTAACTCACAGATTATTTCAGAACATGAATAAGCTTCACATCAACCGAATAGCACATCCTTCAACAATAGCACTATGGAGCTAATCAATCCAGCTCGGTGTAGAATACACATCCTAATTGGGCCTACCAATAGGCCCCAAATCAACTATGGTCAGCCGCCAATAGATAAACAACCTCCGAAAGTCCACAATGACGGAATCATAACACCTTCTATTATCTGGATAGCTCCGGCCATAACTTCACAGTCCACAACCATGAAACAATCTGCTCCTGAGAGCTCCCAATCTCCAATTCTATAGAACACATGAATCACCATATTTGATTTCACCTCCACCACCCGAATGCCTAACACCTATCTCATACACAATCATCCCACGAGAAATACTTTAAAAATTCTTCCGTGCCACCTGGCAAAAATTTGAATATCAACAGTCGATCAACCAGGAGAGTGCTGCAATACCAGCGAAGTACCCATAAATCAAAACGCGTGGCCCCTTCTGAAATGTACACTCTCATCAAGCTATACCAGATAGTAATATCATTTACCTGGTCATCCAAAATTGTTCATTCTGCCTAAGAATTTATGTCCTACCCTTCAAAACTAAACTGTGACCATGTACATGTAAATCATATTCCCGCACAACACACCACATCTATTATGCCATCATGTGACAAGCATAAAAATTCCATTATCAATTCTGAGTCACTAGCAAATTACATACCTTATTAGTCAGAAACCTTTTTCTTGTTTCTTTCTAGGAGGAAATCATAATACACAACACGTTTCGTACATCGGTAGAAAATATCCAGTTCTAACCATGGTATAACCCATCATGAACACTTTGAAATCCATTCGCACATAACCAAGATGTCCTATTTCTCCAAGTTCTTTCTAAATTGCCTTCAAATTACTACTTTTTACCTGTTAGAACACTACTATCCTTAACTAAAACTGGCCCCACGAACTCTAGCATAGAATCACGCCGCCCTAAGGCTTATAAACCTCTGAATTCCCTTTTTATGTAACCCAAAGGTTCCACAACCAAAAATTCTTACTCCGAAGAGACTTTATGTGAACCTAAAACTGTTTCCTTCACCTTCTTGATACTGAAATGCATAATTCACAATTATATAAGATGCCACGAGTCTCAACACCGTTCAATGCAACTCCCAGTTTTCTAGCCATAATTATAAATCTTGAATCCATTAGAACCATTCTCGAGAGTCATCTACTCTACTCAAATCTTGAATTAACCGACCAAACGAACCGAAATGACTTTTGCCCCATTAGCACACCAACACCCAAGGGAATAAAGAGTAACCCACACTCCTACATAACCGAGCAAATTCCCGCTCTATGTACACTACATTCTCTGTGAATAACCACTAAATTATTTTATGNGCGTGGCCCCTTCTGAAATGTACACTCTCATCAAGCTATACCAGATAGTAATATCATTTACCTGGTCATCCAAAATTGTTCATTCTGCCTAAGAATTTATGTCCTACCCTTCAAAACTAAACTGTGACCATGTACATGTAAATCATATTCCCGCACAACACACCACATCTATTATGCCATCATGTGACAAGCATAAAAATTCCATTATCAATTCTGAGTCACTAGCAAATTACATACCTTATTAGTCAGAAACCTTTTTCTTATTTCTTTCTAGGAGGAAATCATAATACACAACACGTTTCGTACA
>AWOL01S0068123.1:164343-181172 GCA_000715115.1 Nicotiana otophora
TTCGCGACCCAGTGGACGCGTTCGCGTAGAAGAACATGACCCCCTCCCCCAGGTCCCTTAAACTATCGCATTCGCGTGAGACAGATCGCGTTCACGAAGGGTACCACCCCCAACGTTTCGCGTTCGTGAAGAAGAAAATTCCTCTGCCCCATTTTACCTTTTGCATTCACGATACTACCTACGCCAACGCGAAGAAGGGCACACCAGAATAGCTGCTGCAGCAAAAATCTCAGATTTTCTATGTGCAAATCACCCCGTAGCCTATCCGAAACTCACCCAAGCCCTTGGGACTCCAAACCAAACATGCCCACAAGTCTAAAAATATCATACAGACTTGTTCGCGTGATCAAATCGCTAAAATAACACCTAGAACTCTGAATTTAGCACCAAATCGAATGAAATTCTCAAGAACACTTTAAAATTACTATTTTCTCAACCGAAGGTCCAAATCACGTCACATCAACTCTGTTTCTCACAAAATTTCTCAAACAGGTCTTAAATATCATAATGAACCTGTACCGGGCTCCGAAACCAAAATACAGAGCCGGTACTAACAATGCCAAACATTAATCAATTCTTAAAAACAATTAATTTTCAGACTTTTAATTTTCATCAAAAATTCATAACTTGAGCTACGGACGGCCGAATTCAATTTTGGGCATACGCCCAGGTCCCATAATTTGATACGAACCCACCGGGGCCGTCAAAAATATGGATCCGGGCACTTTTACCAAAATTGTTGACTGAAGTCAACCAAAATCAACATTTAAGGTAAAAATTCTTATTTTTATTAGTTTTCAATATAAAAGCTTTCCGAAAACCTGCCCGGATGGTGCACGTAAATTGAGGAGGGTAAAAGACGAGATTTTTAAGATTTAAGAGCACATATTCGAGTTCTAAAATATAAGATGACCTTTTGGGTCATCACACCGAGGGTGTTTTGGCGCAATATGTGAAAAGTTAGATAAATGAGTTTCAATGATCGATTCTTGAATTTTATGTTATTTAATGATTTGAGTTAGTGAGCACGTTTGTATGATGTTATTATGCTTGTGTGAATGTTCGGATTGGAGCCCGAGGGGTTCGGGTGAGTTTTGGATGCCTAGCGGACTGATTTTTGGCTTAATAGTATTGTTGGTGCAACAAACCTACAGGTCTCGCATTTGCGAAGACCTGTTCGCAAATGCCAGCTTCAAATTGTGATGTTAGGCTTGCATCTGCGATGTGAGGGATGGGCTGGGCACTTCGCATTTGCAAAGTTCGTATTGCATTTGCGGATAGGGGTCTCTTCATTTGCAAAGTGTCAGTCGCATTTGTGGCTGCCTAGCATTCGCATTTGCGATGAAACCATCGCTTTTGCGATAACTATAGGGCTCGGACACTTATCGCAATTGCGACCAGTTATTCGCTTTTGCAAATGTCACAATTGCGAACAAGACATCTGTAGCTAGGTAAAAGTTGAGAAAATCGGGACTCAGCTCATTTTATACCATTTTTCAACCCTAGACTTCATAAAGGTGACTTTTGAAGAGCATTTTCTTCCCAAATTTATTGGTAAGCAGTTTTTACTTATTTTCAATCAATTTCAATTACTTTTCCATGAATTCTATCATCAAATCTATGAATTTGAAAGTAAAAATTGGGGGTTTTGGGTAAAATTTAGGGATTTTGAAAAATTGAGACCTCGAATTGTGGTCTTCTTTCAAAAACAACAACAACAACAACAACCCAGTATAATCCCACACTAGTGGGGTCTGGGGAGGGTAGTGTGTACGCAGACCTTACCCCTACCCTGGGGTAGAGAGGCTGTTTCCAAATGACCCCCGGCATCCTTCCCTCCAAGAACTCCCCACCTTGCTCTTGGGGTGACTCGAACTCACAACCTCTTGGTTGGAAGTGGAGGGTGCTTACCATCAGAGCAACCCACCTTGTCATTTGTGGTCTTCTTTCAAAACAAATTATATATTCGGGATCGGATGTGAATGGGTAATCGGGATTTGTTCTTAATTTTGGATTTCGACCACGTGAGCCCGGGTTGACTTTTGGGATTTGACAAATATTGAACCTTTATTGATTAGGGATATTTCTTTTAGCATTGTTGACTTTCTTAAATGATATTTGACTAGTTTTGATCTTTTTTAGTAGTATTTCTGAGGGAGATGGCATTGGATTGTGAAAAGTATTCCCGAATGAGGTAAGTGTCTTGCCTAGCTTTGTTGAGAGAATGTTTCCAACTAAATAACATTGTTTGCTATATGCAGGGATGATGTATATATGAGGTGATGAGAGTATATGCATGTATCAGGGTTTCCATTCTAGTGAGGGGAAATAATATGCTTCCTTGTGCCTTGTTGAACCTGCTAATCCCTTGACTTATTCTTCATTTAATTCTATGACTAGTGGATCTAATTAACTGTGTAGAAATCATGTTAGAACATATGACATCTTAAAAGGATTTAATGTGCTGTTTTGAGACTGTTTACACACTTAATTTGACCGTGGCATCATGAATACTCATCTATACATGTTATTGTCATACTACCTGAGCTTTTCTATCTACGATAAGAGATGATGATTGGGGCTTAGGGCTATGTTTCGCACAATGAGTATTTTCATGTGGTTGATATGATATTGGCATGATGAGTATTGCAGTGCAGTTTGAAATAAGATTGACCATTGGTTGTTACTATGCGAGAAGAATGGGAGTTGAATTCTTGATATGATTAATTGTTCGTTAAACACTTGCATGTCCTATAATTTGTTTTCTATTAACGTTTGATACTTTGTATGTTGCTTTCACGTTTGTGTTTTTCCTTTATATAGTTACCTATGTGTTTCCTATTTATCTTGTTATCCATGTTTCTACCTTGTCTATTACTATTACTCCTACGCTTTTACTTGATTTACTTATGCTACGTGTCCTCTTTGAATTCATGACTTTACTTGTTATTAGCCCCTACATGTTACATGACTCTATTTATTACGTGATTTACTTATTAGATGCCTTGACCTATTACTTGCCTTTACTTACTATATGCCTTCACTTATTACATGACTTCACTTGCTATATGACCTTACTTGCTACATGCCTCTACTATTACACGATTTCGCTTATTAAATACCTATGCGGGATACCTATCTTACTTGTCGTGCATCCTTTCTAGTTTCATGTTTTACGCTTCCTTGCTTAGCAGGATTGAGTGACTTTTAGATTGGTTGTGTGTTTATGCTTTGTGAAAGTCTTGTCTTTATATGTGGGAGACTAGCTCTGTACTACTGTGTTTCCCCTCTTACTTTATTTGAGTTTGGATTTCTTAGTTGAATTCTGCATGTTAGCTTTCTTGGTGTCACGCTGTACATTTTCCATGCTTGGTTGTTGTTGAATAGTTTCATATGGACCTATATTAATATTGGGATTGGGTTGCACGCCGCTACGGTTTTTATATTGATATTGGGATCAGTTTGCACGTCGCAATAGTATTTATATTAATATTGGGATCGGATTGCACGCCGCAATGGTATTTATTAATATTGGGATCAGGTTGCACACCGTAACAGTATTTATATTAATATTGGGATCGGATTGCACGAACAACAATATTAATATTATATATGAGATCGGATTGCACACCGCAACGGAGAAGATGTATTATGGTTATTCTTGGTTGTTGATTTTTGTTATCGTATTGTGTTGTGAGAATGAGAAGTGATGATACTCTGGGCCCTTTGTCATTTGTATTCTTGTTTCATTTATTACATGGTTATTCGTGTCTTTTTCCCGTGTTGCTCTTTCTGCTTATCAACTGCACAACTAAATTATAAGTGAGTATCTTTTAACTTACAACCTAGTCACTACTTTACCGAGGTTAGTCAAAATACTTTTTTTTTTAAATACTTATTGAGTACATGGGGTTGGTTGTACTCATACTACACTTCTGTGGAAGACAAAGTCTTGCATTGAAGACGTACCCACATTCCAGATTCAAACTACCCTTTGTTCTTGGTAGTTTAGGATTTTAATTCTGTTTATGTAAACTTCAAAGAGATATTGTATTTATTTTTCATATTAGTCTTGTAAATCTAAATCATAGTGGCTCATGACTTGTACTACCAGACCTTGAGAAGTTGTATAGAATTTAGTTATTTTTATTCTTTTTGTTATTGATCTTTCACTTGATTTACATTATTATATGTTTGGCTTACCTAGCAGTAGGGTTAGGTGCCATCACAACTTGGTGAATTTTGGGTCGTGATATTATATTTCAAAAACTACATAAAAAGTGTTATAAGTCATAATAAAACATAATTTAAAATATTTATAAAAAGTTTAAGAAAAACATGATCAAAGAATAACCTTATTAACTTTTCAAATAGTAATAATGTCAATCTTGTTTAAACAGACGAAGTAATGTCCGTCCTAAAAAAATGACATGACCTTGTTGTTGTTCAATCTTTACAAGACATATTACTGTCAATTCCATCAAGACATGACAAAAACTTAAAACCCGAGGATTAATTGGAAAGTCCACAAGAACATGTCCCCTATTATTAGTCCGATAAACTTATCAAGCCACTCTTTTTAAGTATTAAATAGTATTTTCTGTATTTTAATTTTGTATACGGTTAAAACCTAGCCCACCTAATTTTTCTATCTGACCGGGACCAGGGAGCTGCATCGAAAGGTCGGCCCCGTAGTGGATCATACCAAGGTACGAGGATAAAGTACCAAATTCAGGATTCGAGGTACATGTTGAGATCGAGGCCAGAAGCGATCGAGACCGAATAAGAAAGGCATCGAGCAAGATCGAAGATAACATAATAACGGAAAGGCGAAATATCCGTGATTGGTCGAAGATCATGGCAGAAATCTCGGAACTGATCAAATTAGGAACGGTTATTTAGCTAATCATGGGATTTCCTTCTGTAACTAGAGTTATACCATAAGTAGAATTCCTCTACTATATAAAGGAGAGTATTCACCATTTGTAAGGACACATTGTTCATAGATATCAAAGTTATATAATTCTCTTTCTCGTCTATACTATTGTTCATTAGTTTGTTATATTTTGATTGTTCTTACATCAACCAGTTCGAGGGTATCCAAACTTGAGGGCTGAGCTCTATTCTAATACTGGTTTGCTTTACTTTATAGTTTATTTCTATTATTAATCTTCACATTTATCAATTGGTATTAAGTGAAATCAAGTGTCCTTATAACCACATTATAAGTTTAATTGTTATCCAATTTTAAGGGTAAACAGTTTGGCGCATACCGTGGGGCCAAGGATAATAGTGATTGCTTAATACTGATTCCGAAAACACACATTGTTTTACACTTGTTCTCGTAAGAATCTTTGTTTTGAGGATAAACATGTCAAACTCACAAGTAGCACCTACACACCGTGACAACGGCCTCGGATTTCACGGGGAAAATGAAAATATAGCCACCCCAGGGATCGAGGCGCCTCAGGCTGACCTCGAGGGAGCACCAATTGAAAATCCTGTTGGTGTCAGTTCACATATCGCCCTAAATGCAAATTAGGGCGTTGCTCCCGAAGGTAGCATACGTAGGGAAGTTCGATCAAGTGGTTGACGTACGCAGGGCAGAGAAGATGGTGGAGTTAGCCTCCAATTGATATTCGAAATATTACAGGCTCAACAAGCCGCTATAGCACAACTACAAAATCAGCACCGAACACCAAGTAGGATTGAACCAGAATTCGTCCACAGGACCGAGCATGTTCCGGAAAGGTCAAACGCCAACAAATCAGGGACTGACCCCACCATTATGAAAATGCTCGAAGAGCTCACTAAGCGGATTGAATCGGGAGAAAAGAAAATCGAGGCAAATGATAAAAAAGTAGAGACATACAACTCCCGGGTTGACCAAATATAGGGGGCACCGCCGATTCTAAAAGGTATGGATTCAAAGAAATTCGTATAGAAGCCTTTCCCTCCAAGTGCGACTCTGAAACCCATTCCGAACAAATTTATAAATGCCAGATATTTCTAAGTATAATGGGACCACCGACCCTAATGAGCATGTCACTTCTTATATATGCGCAATAAAAGGGAATGACTTGAAGACGATGAGATTGAATCTGTTTTACTGAAAATAAATTAGATAAACCTTGTCGAAAGGAGCAATGATATGGTACCATAATTTGCCGCCTAATTCTATCGATTCCTTCGTCATGCTTGTAGACTCCTTCGTAAAGGCACATGCCGGAGCAATAAAGGTTTCAACTAGGAAGTCGGACCTCTTCAAGGTGAAACAAAAAGACAACGAAATATTGAGGAAATTTGTATCTCGGTTCCAGATGGAACGCATGGAACAACCATCGGTCACAGACGATTGGGTTGTTCAAGCCTTTACTTAGGGATTGAACGCACGAAGTTCGGTGGCATCACGACAGCTAAAGCAGAATTTAATTGAATATCTAGCGGTAACCTGGGCCGATGTATATAATCGGTACCAGTCAAAGATCAGGGTTGAGGATGACCAATTGGGGACCCCTTCCGGTTCCGTTTATCCAAGCAGGCCCGTCGGCAGAACTCAAACTGATATCGACAGAGAACCCCGGTCGAACAGAGATCGGTATCAATCATACAACGCAGATCATAGAAACAGTGGCCCAGGACGCAATCCCATCCGAAATGATCGAAGGAATGATCGAGGACAGAGCTCTCGAGGGATTATGAGCAAACGTGGCTTCGATAAACATGCCGATCCCACAGAAGCTCCACGGTTATCAGAATGCAACTTCAGCATCGACGCATTAGGTATTGTGTTGGCCATTGGGAGAATCAAAGATACTATATGGCCCAGACCCCTATAAACCAATCCATCCCAAAGAAACCCCAATAAAATATGCAAATACCATAGTACACATGGTCATAGAACCGAAGACTGCAGACAACTAAGGGAGGAAGTGGCCCATTTATTCAACGAGGGTCACCTTCGAGAATTCTTGTTTGTTTTTAGCTAAGAACCATTTCAAAGACAGGGATGTGAATAGGAAAAATGAGCAGGAAGAACCACAACACGTGATTCACATGATCATTGGTGGGGTCGATATTCCACAAGGACCCGTGTTCAAAAGCACTAACATATCAATCACAAGGGAAAAATGAACTCGAGACTATATGCCAGAAGGCATTTTATCATTCAATGATAAGGAAGTAGAAGGGATCTCACAACCCCATAATGATGCTTTGGTAATCTCTATCATTATGAATAAAATTCAGGTTAAACGTGTTTTAATTGATTCACGAAGGTCGGCCAATATTATTCGATCGATGGTCGTGGAGCAGCTCGGCCTACAATATCAGATCGTACCCGCATCTCGGATTCTCAATGGCTTCAACATGGCGAGTGAAACAACTAAAGGCGAAATCATCCTACCAGTAAATGTAGCCAGAACTATAAGATACAATGCACTGCTCGGAAGACCCTGGATTCACAACATGAGGGCGGTCCCCTCAACCCTTCACCTAATACTGAAGTTCCCAACACCGGATAGAGTAAAAATAGTGTATGGGGAACAATATACTGCCAAAGAGATGTTCGCGGTCGATGAAGTAATATCGGTATCGGCGCTTTCGTCAACAAAGGGATCGGAGTCCAAAGGAAAACAGGAAGCTAAATAGCAACCACAACCACCAGCCTCGACTCAGTCAGAGAAGCAGGGAACGGACGAGGACGGTGAGTACTGGATCCCTTGATCCTTTATAATCCCCTAGGATTCTGACGCCACCAAATAGACAGTCGAAGAGCTAGAGCAAGTCATATTGATCGAGCATCTACCCGATCGAAAGGTATATCTGGGTACGGGGTTAACCCCCGAGCTCAAGGAAAAACTCATTAAATTTCTTATCAATAATATGGATTGTTTTGCTTGGTCCCACCTAGATATGACATGGATCCCGCCAGAGATCACTATACATCGACTGATCTTGGACCTGAAGTTCCGCCCGGTAAAACAAAAGAGAAGGCCCCAGTCCGAGGTAAAACATGCATTCATCAAGGACGAGGTAGCCAAACTTCTCAAAATAGGATCCATTCGGGAAGTAAAATATCCCGAATGGTTAGTAAACGTAGTCGTAGTCCCTAAAAAAGGAAATACACTTAGAATATGCGTAGACTATAAAGATTTAAACAAAGCATGTCCTAAAGACTCTTTTCCTCTGTCGAATATCGATCGTATGATCAATGCCATGGCCGGCCACGAGATCCTTAGTTTTCTCAATGCCTACTCAGGGTACAATCAAATACAAATAAACCCGGAGGATCAGGAAAAAACTTCGTTCATCACTAAGTACGGCATATATTGTTATAATGTAATTTCGTTTGGACTAAAATATGCTGGTGCCACTTATCAACGCTTAGTAAATCGAATGTTCGAAGAACAAATAGGTAAATCAATGGAGGCTTATATTGACGATATGCTAGTTAATTCCCTGCGAGTAGAGGACCATTTGACACATTTGCAGGAGACCTTCAATATACTAAGGAAACACTACATTAAACTCAATTCGGAGAAATGTGCATTCGAAGTTGGCTCAGGAAAGTTCTTCAACTTTATGGTATCAAATTAGGGGATCTAAATCAACCCCGATAAGATCAAGGCAATCGAAGACATCACAATCGTGGACAATGTTAAGGTCGTACAAATATTAATAGGGCACATAGACGCCCTAGGTCGATTCATCTCGAGGTCTTCAGATAGAGGTCACAGGTTCTTCTCACTGCTCAAAAAAAAGAACAATTTTACATGGACCCCCAAATGCCAACACGAATTGGAAGAATTAAAGCGGTATCTCTCGACCCCGCCACTACTTCATACTCCGAAAATGGACGAGCAACTCTACTTGTACTTAGCATTCTCGGAAATCGCGGTAAGTGGGGTCCTAGTTCGAGAAGAGGAAGGTACGTAATTTCCTGTTTACTATGTTTGTCGAACTTTAGGTGAAGCCGAGATCCGGTACCCAAACTTAGAAAAATTAGCGCTTGCCCTAATAAGCGCCTCTAGGAAATTAAAACCATATTTTCAGCCGATCTGTGTGGTGACTACTTATCCCCTTCGCAATATTTTGCATAAGCCCAAACTTTCGGGTCGATTGGCCAAATGGACCGTAGAGATTAGTGGGTACGATATCGAGTATCGACCCCGAACGGCCATCAATTCTCAAATCTTAGTGGACTTCATGGCTGACTTTACGCCAGCCCTAGTACCTGAGGTCAAAAAGGAACTATTATTAAAGTCGGGTACAACATCGGGGGTGTAGACCCTCTTCACAGACGGCGCTTCGAACGTGAAGGGGTCCGGGCTAGGCATCGTTTTGAAGCCGCCCACGGGTAATATAATTAGACAAGCTATCAAAACTTCCAAGTTAATTAATAATGAGGCCGAGTATGAGGCCATGATTGTAGGTCTCGAGATAGCTAAAGGGTTAGGAGAAGAGGTCATCGAGGCCAAATGTGACTCCTTGCTTGTGGTAAACCAAGTCAACAGAACCTTCAACGTTCGAGAAGATCGAATGCAGAGGTACTTGGACAAATTACAGGTGACTCTACATCGGTTTAAAGAATGGACCCTACAACATGTGCCTCGAGAACAAAACAGTGAGGCCGATGCCCTTGCAAATTTAGGGTCATCAGTCGAAGACAACGAAATTAGATCGGGAACTGTCGTACAACTTTCAAGGTCAGTAATCGAAGAAGGCCACGCCGAAATCGACTCCACAAGTCTGATCTGGGATTGGAGGAACAAATATATCGAGTACCTAAAGAACGGGAAGCTTTAATTGGATCCTAAGGAATTGAGGACTCTACGTACGAAGGCCGCACGATTCATATTGGCCGAAGATGGAACACTATATAGAAGGATGTTCATGGACCATTGGCAATATGTTTGGGACCAGGAGATACCGACTACGTCCTACAAAAAATCCACGAGGGCACCTACGAAAATCATTCTGGTGCCGAATCATTAGTTCACAAAGTCATCAGAGCAGGATACTATTGGGCCGAAATGGAAAAGGATGAAAAAGAGTTTGTTCGAAAGTGCGACAAATGTCAAAGGTATGCGCCGATGATTCATCAACCCGGAGAGCAACTTCACTCAGTCTTATCCCCATGGTCATTCATGAAATGGGGAATGGATATCGTCGGCCCTCTACCATCGGCCCCGGGTAAAGCTAAATTTATTTTGTTTATGACTGACTATTTCTCTAAGTGGGTTGAAGCACAGGCTTTCGAGAAAATTAGAGAGAAAGAAGTCGTAGACTTCATCTGGGACCACATTATATGCCGATTCAGGATGCCTTCCGAGATCGTATGCGACAATGGAAAGCAATTCGTCGGCAGCAAAGTGACAAAGTTTCTCGAAGATCACAGAATAAAAAGGATCATGTCAATGCCATATCATCCTAGTAGGAATGGACAGGCCGAATCGACAAACAAGACCATCATTTAAAATCTAAAGAAAAGATTGAACGACGCTAAGGAAAAATAGAGAGAAATATTTCCCGGAGTCCTTTGGGCGTATCGAATAACACCAAAATCCAGTACGGGAGCAATACCGTTCTCTTTAGTATATGGCGCCGAAGCTCTGATCTCGGTTGAAGTCGAGGAAACCAACATCAGGTTTTGATATGCAACGGAAGTGTCAAATCACTAGGTTATGAATACAAGCCTCGAATTGCTAGATGAAAAACGGGAAGCCGCCCTCGTTCGAATGGCCGCACAGAAACAACGGATCGAAAGGTACTACAATCGAAGAGCCAATCTTCGACACTTTAAAATCGGGGACTTGGTTCTGAGGAAAGTCACCCTCAATACTCGAGACCCAAACGAAGGAAAACTTGGCTCAAACTGGGAGGGACCGTATCAGGTCCTCGATATCATCGGAAAGGGATCCTACAAACTTGGCACGATGAACGGCGAACAATTACCAAACAATTGGAACATATCACTCCTCAAACGATATTACTTTTAAGGTACGACCTTCTCCACTTTTGTTTATATTTTATACTAACCATTTGCAGGTGTTTAATAGAAGAAATCAAAGGATTCTTCAAACACAAAGTCCTTATGTCTGAAAGCACGTGTTGCACTCTTTTTCCCTTAGACCGGTTTTTGCCCCAAATGGGTTTTTCCAGCGAGGTTTTTAATGAGGCAACCATTGTTCGTGCTAAACTTAGAGTAATTCAACATATCCAAGGCTCCTTTACAATCAACCTCGAATACTGGGGGGCATCACCCTCGGATAGCTACAAGAAAAATACTTTGTGCCGACAGGGTCTCGATAGGTAAATTTTGTAAGGGTCAAACGGTCGAACGAACCATGCCCATGTAGATTACTCGAGACCTAATGGCAAATATGTACGCATGTTAATCTATTGAAAAAAGTATTTTTCCTTGCCAAATATTTCATGCCTTAGAAAAAATATTACTTTACAATGTCGTGCTTGTGATCTATTGTGGAAACTGGCTTAAGGGTCGGTCACAACTAAAGTTCGAACAATTGACCCCACACTCGGGGACTGCCATCCAACAAATCGACATGATAGAATTACTAAAACCTCGAGATCATAAGACCTTAAAAAGGAAACCCTCGATTTTATAGGCCACGGCCACCCCACACAGGGACTGATACTTCGAACAAGTTCGAAATATAACAGGGGAACAAGC
The DNA here is from genome assembly GCA_000715115.1 of Nicotiana otophora. NCBI lineage: Eukaryota > Viridiplantae > Streptophyta > Magnoliopsida > Solanales > Solanaceae > Nicotiana > Nicotiana otophora. The sequence goes on from AWOL01S0068123.1 coordinate 176,039, forward strand.
CCAAAAGGCGAATCCTAAGCTAAAGGCTATGACCAAATTAGCACGGTTCGGAGACGTCCGATTTTCGTTATAAAATAGGCCTTCGAATATTTTCATAAACCGGTTAAAAAGGCTGCCCTCTGCGGAATTACTAAGGGTCTCGATAATATCATCCCTTGAAAACACTTATGGGTACAAAGTCATAATCTCTCGAACAAATTCTTTATTTTATGCTAAGGTATTACGAAACAAAAGGTCTCGATAATATCAACCCTTGAAAACCCTAAATGGGTATGGAATTGTTCGAACTCTCGAGCAAATCCCTTATTTTATGCTAAGATACAATAGATTTTATATTATTAAACAATACACTTTTCAAGCCGAAAAAGGGGAGAAAGCCATTCTTTTTACTATGGCCGTATCAGCCTAATTCAAGAGCCTAAAGGGCCATTTTATTTCTGAGTTTGAGAAATCATCCTCACTCAATTAAAACCTAAGGTTCACCCTACTCCGAGTTCGAGCAAGTACTCACTCGATTAATACTACACTAGTCCGACTTCGTTCTAGTTGCCTAAAGTCCCAAACTTATGAGCAAAATCTCTATAAGGCATGAAGACATGAATGAAATAGAATTTTCACGAGGCGGGAAATAGAATAAAGACTAGTCAAAAAGAAAAAAGATCTTTATATATACATATATATACACGAAGATATTTACAAGGACCGACCAGGGTCCAGCACAAAATATTAAAAAAGAAAAAGCCCAAGATTCCTAATTTTCCTCAGGGGCAGCTTCTTCTCCATCGAGGTCCTCCCCATTCTCGGACCCACTCTTGCTGCCATCATCATCATCATCATCGGAAGAGGCCAGTGCTCCAGCATCGGCTTCATGCTCTCTAGCCTTTATTATCTCATCGGTAAGATTGAAACCTCGAGCATGGATCTCCTTAAGGGTTTCCCTCCGAGATTGGCATTTGGTGAGTTCAGCAATCCAATGTGCTTGAGTTTGAGTGGTCTCGGTTGCCTCTCTCGCTTGGACTTGAGCGGCTTCAGCATCGGCCCGGTAGACTGCCACGATCGCCTATGCCTCGGCCTTTGCCTTTTCGGCATCAGAGTTGGCCTTTACAAATTTGGAAGCCAATCGAGCCTCGATCTCCTTTATTTTCTTTGCCTGAGCTGAGCTCTTCTCTGTCATGCCTCGAAGCTGACTTTCGACCGACAACAATTGGGCTCGAGCAGCCTCATTTTGAGCAGCAAAGCGGTCCATACTTTCTTTCCACCCAAGGTCTCCGCCTTCATCATGTCGACCTACTCGCGTAATTGCTCGATCCTCTCGACCTTTTGCTGCAGTTGTTAGATTAAAATGTTAGCCACTGTTCCCGAATCGAGTCCATGAGCTTTAAGATTTTTATTACCTGCTCGATCAGGTCGGTCTGATCTTTGTGAGCCGTAGCCAACTCGACACGGAGGTCCTTGATCTTTTCTTCTTTTGCCCACCGAGAAGGTTGAGGGAGTTCCTCTCCTCGGTAAGCCTTTGAATGTCGGCCTCGTACCGACTCAGCTCAGGTTGAGACTGAGAATATGCTTCCCGATAAAGCACTGAGGCCTACGGAGAAAGAAGAAAAGAAATTAGGCAGAAAGAGAAAAAGGAACACAAGGGTAATACCAACAAAGGGAGTTAAGGCTTACCCGCTTCAGAGCTTGTTGCGCTTCATTGAAAAGGCTCGATGCCTTGCCCCGAGTCCTTCCTAGAGACCTCCAAGTCACTCAGGCCGGTAGCATCTTCGACCCGAGTAAAGTAATCACGGAAAGGGTCCTCCCTTCCATGAGCTCCTTCTATGGAGGGGGTCTTCAAGGCCCGAGCCTCTTGAATCATCTCCTCATAAAATGAGGGGAGCAGCGGGGAGCCTCCAATTTATATTGCCCCAAGTGGATCATTTGGGGAATTCTCTCCATCTTAAGGGGCCTCGAGACCAGCCCCTACAGCCGTACCCACCGTTGGCTCATTATAGTGGGAGGCATCTTCAATCTTCGATGACTCGGGAACTTTGCCCAAGTCTCTTCCCGAGACCCCCTCGTCTCGAGATGGAGTCTCTGCAGCCTTCACCGATTTAGTGGTCTTTGGGGCCTCGGTGCTCATTCCCACTCAGGCCACCATCTCGGAGTCATCTACTTCCTCTTCTTCGTCTTCCTCCCTTAGACGTCGAACAGAGTCTTCGGTCAAAAGGATGAAGTTCTTCTTCGGCTTACGAGCTGCCTTCTTCTTAGGTTCTGGATCCTTAGAGGTTGAGGTCTTTTTCCTCTTTTTGTCCTTCGCCAGTTTCGGTGCCAGGATCGAAGTCTCCTCTTCACTATATAGGGGCATCATGACCATCCTTGCCCAGACCTGTACACGAGAAAAATTGAATAAGTAGAAGAAGGGCATCTTAATCGAATCATCAAATACACAAAAAGTGGGCTTACCATGAGTCTTGGCCTCCCATCGGCCCTTTGATAATTCGCTCCATGAGCGCTCGGCATATGTAGAGGTCAAGGCCAGGTTCCGAACCCAGCTCTCGAGGTCGGGAATCGCATGGGGCATCCAAGCGACCGCTATAGCATGGAAAATAACATCGATGAGAAAAGAGAAAGGAACAAATAATACATGGAAGCTAACAGTGAGATGGTACTTACGATTCATATTCCATTTCTCAGGAAATGGCATCTTCTCGACTAGGATTAGGTCGGAAGTCCTCACTTGAATGAACCGGCCCATCTAGTCTCGATCCTTGTCCTCGTCTATGCTCGAGAACAGCACTTTGGTAGCCCGATGTTGGAGTTTTATTAACCTGCCTCGATAGAGGCGGGGGCTATACAATCTGATAAGGTGATCGAGGGTGAAAGGGAGCCCCTCGATTTTGCTCACGAAGAATCGGAGCATAATAATAATTCGCCAAAAGGAAGGATAGATTTGGCCTAGGGTAATTTGATATTGACGGCAAAAATCAACGATGACGGGGTCGAGGGGGGCCAGTGTGAAAGGGTAAGTATAAACACTTAGAAACCCTTCGACATGGGTGGTGATGTCTTCTTCGGGGGTCGGGATCACCAACTTTTTGCCCTCCTAGTTGCAGTCTTTCTTTACCCGCTTAAGGTATCCCTCAGTTATCGAGCATATATACCTCAACACTGGCTCGCATCGACCAGGAATCGAAGAGGCTTTATCGACCTTGAAATCAGAGTTTAGCGCGCACCCCCCAAAAATGCATTCCTCAAGACGGGGTTCCACCGGTGTTTTCCTGCCGGCCGGTTGGGAAGATGAAGCAACTTCTTTTTGTGGTATCATTTTCGATGTTTTTGCCATTTTTGTGTAAGTTTAAAGGAGAAGAAGATAATAGGACTTGGCGTTTGAGAAAGGATTAACAACAAAATCTGAAGATTTGTAAAGAGGAAGAACTTAAGAGATGTGAAAGCTTTGGAGATTAGAAGGAAGCGAAAGTAAAGTTTGAATCAATGAGGAGGGGGTCTATTTATTGGATTCATGATGACAGTTCAAAGGCACTATTGGCCGACCACCAACTGACACTCATTAATGACTTGGGGAACTATACCGACGGGATGTTTTGGTCACTTCCGTTGCTTATGTCACGACGGTGACGTCATGGCGGGTCGAGGTAAAAATCGAAGGCTCAATTCGTTTCTTATTATTACACTCCAAAAAACGAGGGGACTGTCTGTATACGGTTAAAACCGAGCCCGCCCAATTTTTCTATCTGACCGAGACCAGGGATCTGCATCGAAGGTCGGCCCCGTAGTGGATCAGACCAAGGTACGAGGACAAAGTACCAAGTTCGGTTTCGAGGTACATGTCGAGATCGAGGCCAGCAGCGATCGAGACCGAATAAGACAGGCATCGAATAACATCGAAGATAACATAATAATGGAAAGGCGAAATAGCTGTGATTGGTCGAAGATCATAGCGAAAATCTCGGAACGGATCAAATTAGAAACGGTTAATTAGCTAATCGGGATTTCCTTCTGTAACTAGAGTTATACCATAAGTAGAATTCTTCTACTATATAAAGGGGAGTATTAACGATTTGTAAGGACACATAGTTCACATATATCAAAGTTATATAATTCTCTTTCTCGTTTATACTATTGTTCGTCAGTTTGTTATATTTTGATTGTTCTTACATCAACCAGTTCGAGGGTATCCAAACTTGAGGGCTGAGTTCCATTCTAATACTGGTTTGCTTTACTTTATAATTTATTTCTATTATTAATCTTCATATTTATCAATTGGTATTAAGTGAAATCACGTGCCTTTAGAACCACCACATTATAAGTTTAATTGTTATCCAATTTTAAGGGTAAACAAATTTGATCGAACCTTTTTGGAGTAAAGGCTGTCATAATTCATATACTCTGCTTTACCATGGCAAGCTGAATTTAGATAAAAGACAGCAACATATTCCAGAATTTAAAGTCATGCGATAAACTCAAGATACGACTGCATTCAATTTTTTTCCTAGAAAAAATTAATGAGATTATATGAAAATATTTTTAGATTTTAACATTTTATTTATGATGTACACATATTTGAATGCTCAATAATCCTTTTGTCGTATCATCTATATAGCCCTTAAAGGGAACTTTTGACCAAAAATAAAAAAATATTCGAATGCTTAATCTCTGCTTTTCCAATTCATTAAAAAGAAATAAGAGATGGATATCATCGTTGATCATCGTTAACTATGGTTTAATAGCAAGAGATCCAAGTAGTATGAAAGTACTCTATTGTGCAAACAAGGTGAAAATAAAATTTTGTATATCTATAAAATTTGTTAAATCCCGTTAAGTTGTTAACATAAAAATAAACTTTTAATGTAAATAGCAAAAGTTTAGTTCAAAATTTGCTTTAGATAACAAGTTCAAATCTTAGGTATAGAATTCTATTTTTTTAAAATTACCTTGTTAAAATATTTTGGCACCGCTAATAATTAAAATGCTTAGTAGAACAATTATAAGAATATGCATTTCCCCTACCAGCCACCCCTAAGTACGGTTTGTCTGTTGGTGAGAATAACACATCAAACTGTTATCCTAAAGAAAATACAAAACTATGATATCCATATATTTTTTAAAACAAGAAACAACAACAACAACAACAACA
>AWOL01S0068134.1:7750-20984 GCA_000715115.1 Nicotiana otophora
GGGCACCACCAGCCCAGCCGGTTACCGCTGCTCAAGATTATGTTATTCTTGCTATGCCTAAGGATGAGCAACGTAGATTGGATAGGTTTGGGAAGCTCTAGCCTCCATCTTTCAGTGGTGCAGAGAGAGAGGATGCACAGTGTTTCTTGGATAGGTATTAGAGGATACCTTATACGGCAGGTATTCTGGAGATCAGTATGGTCTCGTTCACTACCTTTCAGTTCTTAGAGGCTACATTCAATTGGTGGGAGTCTTACGAGAGGCGTAGACGAGTCGGTGCAACACCCCTTACCTGGTAACAGTTCTCTGTTCTCTTTCTGGAGAAGTTCGTTCCTCAGTCCAGCAGAGAGGAGCTACGCAGAAAGTTTGAGAAGCTTTGTCAGGGTGATATGTCTATGATGCAGTATGAGATATGATTTTCAGAGTTGGCCCGTCATGCTATCTGGTTGGTTCCCATAGAGAGGGAGAGGATCGGGAGGTTCATAGATGGCCTCACTTTTCAGCTGCGATTGCTTATGACTAGAGAGAGAGAGCGTGTGTCTAGAGCTAATTTAGATGAGGTTGTCGATATTGCTCGTCAGATTGAGATGGTTCGCAGCTAGGATTAGGTCGAGAGGGAGGCCAAGAGGCCTCGTGGACAGGGTGGATTTAGCGGTGTTCCTTCTGGGCGCAGTTCCACCAGGGTAGAGGTCGTCCTTTCAGACATGCTCATATGGCTCATCCAGTTCACCGTGGTGTAGCATCAGGCCATGGTTCACACAGTTATCAGCAGGGCCATTCATCTCTTAGTGCTCTCCCAGCTCAGGGTTCATCCCGTGCTCCATCGGGTTAGATCTCGTCTATGCCAGGTCCTTCTACTAGTTATCCCGGTGCTCGGGGCTCCATTTATTCCCCAACACCAGTATCGGGGAGTTGCTATGAGTATGGAGAGTTTTGTCACATGAGGAGGCAGTGTCCCCGCCTAGTGGGAGGTCCAGCTTAGTAGAGGAGCCATTCTATGACATCAGCACTAGTTTCTTCACCTCCCGCTCAGCTAGCTCGGGGTGGAGCTCAGTCAGCTAGGGGCCGCCCGAGAGGGGGAGGCATATCAGGGGGCGGCCAGGTCCATTTCTATGCTCTTCCTACCAGACCATATGCCATTGCTTTGGATGCTGTGATTACAGGTATTGTCTCAGTATTGTCTCAGTTTTCCACTTATTCATATGTGTCCTATTATTTCGCTCCTTATCTGGTTATGCTCCGTGAGTCTCTAGTTGAATCTATTCGTGTATCCACTCCAATGGGCGATACTATCATTGTGGACCGTGTATATCGGTCATGTGTGGTGACTATTGGGAGTCTTGAGACTAGAGTGGACCTCTTGTTGCTTAGTATGGTCGATTTTGAAGTGTTTTGGGTATGGATTAGTTGTCTGCATGTCATGTTCTAGATTGTTACGCTAAGGCAATGACGTTGGTGATGCCGGGGTTGCCGAGGGTTGAGTGGAGAGGATCTATAGACTATGTTCCTAGTAGAGTAATTTCATACTTGAAAGCTCTGCGGATGGTTGAGAAAGGTTGTCTATCTTATCTGGCCTTTGTGAGGGATGTTAGTGTAGAGGCCCCTGCTATTGATTTTGTTCCGGTGGTGCGAGATTCCCTGGATGTGTTTCCTGCAGACTTGTCGGGCATGCTGCCCTACAGGGATATTGATTTCGGTATTGATTTGGTGCTTGGAACTCAGCCCATTTCTATTCCACTATACCGTATGGCGCCAGCTGAGTTGAAGGAGTTGAAGGAGCAACTTCAAGAACTCCTTGATAAGGGGTTTATTCGGCCTAGCCTGCCACCTTGGGGTGCACCAATAGTTCTACGACCTAGCCTGCCACCTTCCCTATCTCCTTGTTTACTGTATTTGGTCTTAGACTATTATAGATCGTGTTTTCCAAACTTTTAATGTATAGATGATCATGTACTTAGTGACACCGGGTTTTGGGAGTACGTTTGTTTTCTTTTGCCTTAAGATGGAAGCCTCGTGTGGAGGATGATGGATTAGCTGTCGGGGAAAAGTCTCACGAGGGCATATAATATCATAACCGCTTGGAGCTTCCCAAAGGCATAGGAATATTGCACACACTGTGCTAGACCTTACCTTACAATTACTATTGAGGCATAAAAAAACCTCGTCAACTAGCACGCATGAAGAAAATACGAACTAGAAAAAACTAAACACTCCATGATCATCACAAAGTTTATAACATACTCTGTGATGATATTACACGTGATGATGCTTTGAAAATGATAAAATAAAATAATATAGAAATTAGAGTCTTCCCCCTCATTCATCATACGTGTGAGTTTTTCAATTTGAAGTTCCTTAAATTCCTCTTCAACTATCTTCCATAAATCTTCAAAATTCTTCATTTCTTCTCCGATCAATTGGACCTTGTAGATGTGGTGGGGAAAATCCATTTTTTCTTTGCAGCTCTCATTGGGGGTTGCATGAGTGCTACTCCTTCATTCACCTTCTTTTTTCCTTTATGCATAGGAGATAACTCTCCACTTCTAACCGCCTCTTCCCGACAATATGCAAGTAATTCATCTTCCATACCTTCGTCATAAATGGCTACACATAAGTTGGCCTCTAGTTGTTGATTAGCTAATTCTTGTGCAACCATCCATAATGGTTCATGCCTCTTCTTGGCATTATGCTTCGTTCCAGAAGCTCTAAATTCAGCTTTTTTGGTGAGGTTCTTACCTGATTGTACACTACCTGAATAAATCTTCAAGCCTACTACTGTGATTGTCTGACATTGTTGCTCTCCATACAGACCAAACACTTCACCCTGTTCGTCCTCTTATGCCTATTCTGCCCATGTCTTGCGTGTAAACTTTAAAGTCGCCGGTGAGGCTGCATTTTGTATTGCTCCAACCTCATCATGACATAGTGTAGCTGCTACTGCCTTTTGCTCATCATTGCATTCGGCAACATCAGTGAGCTCTTTTGCGACATGTAGTCGAGCTGTATTTTGTTGCTGCATTTAATTACTTGTGGATTTAATTTTTTCAGTTGTTGATCGTATCCTCCATGATCCGTTGCACATTCTTGTCATTGTTTTTCATACCATGATCGTGCTCCTCAACCAGTACATCAAAAGAGTTAGAAATATTAGTGTGCGTTGGTGTTAAAATCTAGTTTTTAGCACCTGGATAATTTCTTTTGGTAGGTGATTGATTTACAACTGTCCCAACTCTATCTTTTCCTGAGCATCTGCACATTTTTGTTGTTGTTTAGCATGTACAGACAGTGCCCTAACTTCAGTAGCAGCTACATTACCCAAAGTATCAACATCTTCACATTTGGTTTTAGTTGTAATATACATGCCTCGAGAAGCTGCATACTCCAATTCCATAATATCTACACAATCACCTGATGTATCTGCTGTCAAAAGAGCAGCTCTAGGTCCAGTTCTTTCTCCCTCAGAAAACAGAGAACTTTGTTTCTGAGCTGTAGATTTAGAACATGCATTTTCAGCATTTGGTTGATCATGAAACATTCCTCGTTCATTACCAATTTGAAAACCAGATGTCCCAGTGACTTGTTGAATCACAACATGCTTGTTTGAAGTGACAGAAAGATCAGCACCAGTTGTTAAAGCAGCAACAGTAGGACTAGGAGATTGCCCAGATTTCACCGAAGTCTTGTGCTCCTGCTTAGCATATTCTGGTGTCCCATTTTCCTTCTCCTTCTCACATGATACTTGCTGACCCTTAGCATAAATGTGCCCAGCAATAGAAGGAATCCTAGATTGAACTAGATCAAAACAAGGCCCCTTAGCAGCCTGTTTTTCCCCCGCCAAGACTTGAGGAACATTCTTCCGAGTTGTAGGTTTAGACCCTGCTGGTATTTCTTCCTCAATAACAACATTTGTTATATCATGTACATCCACTACACCTCGATCAATAATAGTTTGAACCTCTAGTTTAGCTCGATCATCACCCACCATCAATGTAGTATTAGGTTGTAAAGCTGAACGCGCCAAAGCAGTGATAGCAGGAATATCATATGTTAGATTACCAGTTGGTTCAACTCTCAAATGAGTTGCTTGCATACCAGCAGTTGCCTGATCATCAACCAGATGTTTAGGCTGTGTAATCACTTCCTTAACACCTATAGAAATTGTATCGTTCACATGATACCTAGTGTTCTTATCACTTTCTAATCCTTCTATAAGTTGCTGCCCATCTCTCTTAGCATTCAATAGATCTCTTGCATCACCCTTTAATTTGTCAACACATTGATGCTCATTCATAACTATTTCATCAACATGAGCAGCTTGAACTTCTTTCCTTTTAAGCATCGATATTGATTTTTTCATGTCCTTGATGCTTACAATGGAACAATACGAAGGCAAATTATCATAGATAATTTCCTGGCAGTCCTCGGCAAGCTTGATATTGAAGCCTAACGTTCTGAGGAAGTTTGTCCAGTAAATCAATGATAACCTTGACTCTAGTCGTGCTAGGACGAGATCTAACTTGTGTCGCCTTATCAATTGCAATTGGTTTTCAAACCACAGCTGTAATGGACAATAAAGGCTTGCGCGCAAACAGTTCAGGCTACAAATTCGGTAGAGAAATCCAAACAGTTGCTTTCGAAGTTTCCTTACTTGGATTGAAACCAACACTCCAGGGACCCTATATTGATGCTCTCTTCCATTGTGTTGAAAGTAGTTTACAGCTCTTGCCAAGCAAACCACATAATCTTCATATTGATCATAACGAATTAAAAATTATCATTGGGCCAATAAACATACCAATCAATTACCTTTGATGCCAATGATTTTCGGCAGAATACTCCTTATAATCTGTAAATTTGGTGCACCGCTGGACAGTTTAATCATCACTGCTTAGTGTAATCCTTCTTTCTTTGCAAATTCTTCACGTTCATCCGTGGAGAATTGAAGAGTAGGAATTCCATGAACAAGTTCGAAAGTTATCAAAATCGTTTTTGTGAGAGGTGCGACAGATTGATTGTAATTCAAACTTGCTACATATGAGATGATATTGTTAGGATTTTGAGTAGCTTCATTAATTCTTGGAATTGGTAGATTTGAACCAGAAACAATCTGGGGCATGTTAGAGAATCCCAGGCGCTTTGTTACTATAGTAACTACTTCGGTATTTTTAAGATATGTAACAGCTGGGTTGGAATTATGGAGTGAAACTTGATAGGGTGTGTTCGCCTTATCAAGGATCATCTTTTGGGATAGGTCTGGTGGATCTCTACCATCGGACGATGCAACACTAGCCATAATACCACCACAGTGTTACTGTAGCGGCGGATCATCGTTGGAGAGCATGTTTTGCTTGTTTTGGGAGTAAATTATATTCAGTATTGGTGTGACTTTTTTCCCTAAAATTTATTATTATGTTTCCAATATTTAAGAGAAATTATGGGTTTTGGATGTTGTCGGCTTGCCTAGTATTGGGATAGGCGCCATCACGACATGTGTGATTTTTGTTCGTGACAACTTGGTATCAGAGCCTAAGTTACATAGATCTCACGAATCATGAGGAGGTTTAGTAGAGTCTTGTAGATCGGTACGGAGACATATGTACTTATCTTCAAGAGGTTGTCAAAGCCTTAGGAAAATTTCACTTTCTTGTATTCTATCCTGCGAACTGGTTGATTCCAAAAAACTAAAATTATATTATTCTATTCTCTCATAGATGGTGAGAACACGTACTACCAAATGTGATGGTCAGCCACCAATGCCACCAGTTGGGGCCGCGAGAGGCCGGGGCTGAGGTAGAGGCCGAGGTGTCACTCATACAGCAGTTGGAGCAGTACCTGTAGCACCACTAGTTTCTCCAGCTCAGGAGCAGATTTGGGATGTAGTTGAGCCGGCAGAACCCGCTCAAGCACCAGTTGTGCCCATTGAGATTCCAGACCTACATGAGGCTTTGACTCAGATATTGACAGTTTGCACTAGCCTTGCTCAGGTGGTTTTGGCTTAGGCGCACCAACGACTTCTCAAGCCGGGGGAGGTACTCATACCCTTGTTACCCGTGCTCTACAGTATGTAATGAACTGTCTTCAGATACTGGGGGCACTACCAGCCTAGTCGAGTGCAGCTGCTCAGGCCCTGGTAGTCCCCGTTACGGCAGATGATGAGCAGAGGAGACTTGAGAGATTTGGGAGGTTTTGACCTCTATCATTTAGCGGTGCTGAGTTAGGGGATGCTCAGGGTTTTCTAGATAAGTGCCAGTGGATGCTTCGGACATCGGGTATTTCTACGACCAGTGGGGTCTCGTTCAATACATTTCAGTTTTCTAGAGTTGCCTTCAGATGGTGGGAGGCTTATGAGAGGCGCAGGTCGGTCGGTGCAGTAAATTTACATGGCAGGAACTCTCCGTTCTCTTTTTGGAGAAGTTTGTGCCGCAGTCTCATTGAGAAGAGCTGCGTAGACAGTTTGAGCAGTTACGTCACGATGGCATGTCTGTGATGCAGTACGAGATGATATTTTCTGAGTTGGCTCGTCACGCGGTTTGGTTGGTTCCAACTTATAGGGAAATGATTAGGAGATTCATTGATGGCCTCACATATCAGCTACGATTTCTTATAACGCGGGAGAGAGTATCTGGTGCTACTTTTGATGAGGTAGTTGGCATTGCTCGACAGATAAAGATCCGTAGTCAGAAACGTAGAGAGAGAGAGAGAGGCCAAGAGGCTTCATGGTCCAAGTGAGTTTAGCGGTGTTCCTTCAGGGGGCCAGTTTTACTGCGGTAGGGGTTATTCTTATAAACACGCTCAGACAGGTCATCCAGTTCACCGTGGTACATCATCTGGCTATGGTTCATATAGTTCTCATCAGGGCCAGTCATCTCTCAGTGCCCTCCTAGCCCAGAGTTCGCCCCGTGCCCCTTCAGTTCAGGGTTCATTTGCAACGGGTAATTCTAGTAGTTATTCTAGTTCTCGGGGCTCGATTTAGTCCGCACCACCACCAGTACCAGGGAGCTGCTTTGAGTGCGGGGAGTTTGGGCATATGTGGAGGCATTTTCCTCATCGCCCGGGAAGTCCAGTGCAGTAGAAGAGTCAGACTACGACTTCAGCACTAGTTACTTCGTCACCCGCCCAACCAGCTCGGGTGGGGGTTAGGCAGCTAGGGATCACCCAAGAGGGGGAGGCCGATCAGGTGGCAGTTGGGCCTGTTGCTATTCTTTTCCTTCCAGGCCAGATGTTGTTGCCTCAGATGCAGTGATCACAGGTATGGTCTTAATGTGCCATAGTGAGGCTTCTATATTATTTGACCCTGGTTCTACTTATTCGTATATGTCATCATACTTTACTCATTATTTGGATATGCCTCGTGAGTCCTTAGTTTCACCTATTCGTGTATCTACGTTGGTGGGTAATATTATTACTGTGGACCGTGTGTATCGGTCATGTGTGGTAACTATTGGGGGACTGGAGACTAGAGTTGATTTTTTATAGCTCAATATGGTTGATTTCGATGTAATTCTGGGTATGGATTGGTCGTCTCCATGTCATGCTATTCTGGACAGTCACGCAAAATGGAGAGGTTCTCTAGATTATGTTCCTAGCAGGATAATTTCTTATTTGAAAGCCCAACGTAAGGTTGGGAAGGGATGTTTGTCATATTTAGCCTTTGTGAGAGAGGTTGATATAGATACTCCTCCTATTGATTCAGTACCGGTAGTGTGAGACTTTCCGGATGTATTTCCTGCAGACCTGCCGGGTATGCCACCCGACAGGGATACTGATTTTGGTATTGACTTAGTGTCGGGCACTCAACCCATTTCTATTCCTCCATATCGTATGGCACTAGCTGAGTTGAAAGAATTGAAAGAGAGCCTTGGGGTGCACCAGTTTTGTTTATGAAAAAGAAAGATGGTACTATGTGGATGTGCATCGATTATAGGTAGTTTAACAAGGTTACAATCAAGAATAAATATCCTTTGCCGCGTATTGATGACTTATTTGACCAGCTTCACGAAGCGAGGGTATTCTCCAAAATTGACTTGAGGTCAGGGTATCACCAATTAAAAATTCAGGATTCGGATATTTTAAAAATAGCATCAGGACTCGTTATGGCCACTATGAATTTTTTGTGATGTCCTTTGGGCTAACCAACGCCCCAGCAGCATTTATGTTTTAGCCATATCTTGATTCATTTGTCGTAGTATTTATTAATGATATCCTAGTGTACTCACATAGCTAGAAGGAGCATGTACAACACTTGGGTATTGTATTATGGAGGCTGAGAGGGGAGAGATTGTATGCCAAATTCTCTAAGTGTGAATTCTGGCTTCGTTCGATGGCATTCTTGGGACACATAGTGTCCACTGAAGGGATTAAGGTGGATATGAAGAAAATTAAAGCAGTTCAGAGTTGGCCCAGTCCATCTTCAGCTACTGAGATTCAGAGTTTTCTTGGTTTGGCTGGTTATTCTCCTCTATTGCATCGCCTTTGAGTAAATTGACCTAGAAAGGTGCTCCGTTCAGGTGATCGAATGAGTGTGAAGAGAGATTTCAGAAGCTCAAAACAATTTGACTACGGCCCCAGTATTGGTGTTGCCTACAGGTTCAGAGTCTTATACTGTGTATTGTGATATGTCATGTATTAGTTTTGGCACAATGCTGATGCAAGATGGTAGGATGATTGCCTATGCGTCCATACAGTTAAAGGTACATGATAAGAGTTATCCAGTCCACGACCTTGAGTTAGCAGCTATTGTTCATGCCTTGAAGATTTGGCGGCACTATTTGTACGGTGTCCATTGTGAGGTTTATACCGATCATCGGAGTCTACAACATCTATTTAAACATAAGGATATTAATTTGTGCCAGCGGAGGTGGTTGGAGTTTCATAAGGATTACGACATCACCATTCTCTATCATCTCAGAAAGGCCAATGTGTTGGCCGATGCCTTGAGTCGTAAGGTGGAGAGTTTGGGCAGCTTAGCATATTTACCGGTAGCAGAGAGGCCTTTACCCTTGGATGTCCAGGCCTTGGCCAACCAGTTTGTTAGATTGGATATATACGAGCCGTGTCGAGTTTTGGCTTGTGTGGTTTATCCGTCTTCTTTATATGATCGCATCAGAGAGCACCAGTATGATGATCCCCATCTGTTTGTCCTTAAGGACACGGTTCAGCACGGTGATGCCAAGGAAGTCACTAATGGAGATGATGGTGTAATACGGATGCAGGGCAGGCTATGCGTGCCTAATATAGATGGGTTGCGTGAGTTAATTCTCCAGGAAGCTCACAGTTCGTGGTACTCCATTCATCCAGGTACCGCGAAGATGTATCAGGATTTGAGCCAGCACTATTGGTGGAGGCGAATGATGAAAGATATAGTTGGGTTTGCAGCTCAGTGTTGAAATTGTCAACAGGTGAAGTACGAACATCAAAGACCATATGGATTACTTCAGAAACTTGAAATTTCGGAGTGGAAGTGGGAGCGTATTACCATGGATTTCGTAGTTGGGCTTCCACGGACTTTAAGAAAGTTTGATGCTGTTTGGGTGATTGTAGATCGGTTGACCAAATCCGTGCATTTTATTCCAGTTGGTACTAATTATTCTTCGGAGCGGTTTGGCTGAGATTTATATACGCGAGATTGTTTGCCTACACGGTGTGCCAGTTTCCATTATTTCATATCGGGGCACGTAGTTTACATCATAATTTTAGAGAGCAGTACAACGAGAATCAGGCACACAGGTTCAGTTGAGTACAACATTTCACCCTCACACGGACGGACATTCCGAGCGCATAATTCAGATATTGTAGGATATGCTACGCGCTTGTGTCATTGATTTTGGGGGTTCTTGGGATCAATTTCTGCCACTCGTAGAGTTTGCTTACAATAACAGCTCCCTGTCGAGTATTCAGATGGCTCCGAATGAGGATTTGCATGGGAGACTGCGCCGGTCTCCGGTGGGTTGGTTTGAGCCGAGTGAGGCCAGGCTATTGGGAACTGATTTAGTTCAGGATGCTTTGGAGAAGGTTAAAATGATCCAGGAATGGCTTCGCACAACACAGTCTAGACAGAAGAGTTATGCCGACAGGAATGTTCGTAACATTGCTTACATGGTTAGGGAGAAGGTTCTGCTCAAGATGTTTCCCATGAAGGGTGTGTTGAGGTTCAGGAAGAAGGGCAAGGTGAGCCCTTGGTATATTGGGCCTTTTGAAGTACTTAGGAAGATTGAAGAGGTGGTTTATGAATTGGCATTGCCTCCTAGTCTATCGAGTGTTCATATAGTGTTTCATGTATCTATGCTCCGGAAATATGTCAGAGATTCATCGCATGTTTTGGATTTCAGCACACTGCAGCTAGATGGTAATTTGACTTATGATGTGGAGCCGGTGGCTATTTTAGACCGGCAGGTTCGAAAGCTGAGGTGAAAAAATATAGCATCAGTGAAGTTGTAGTGGAGAGGCTAGCCAGTCGGAGAAGCTACTTGGGAGATTGAGCGGGAGATGGAGAGAAAATATCCACACCTATTTGAGACTCCAAGTATAATTCTGAACCCGTTCGAGGATGAACGTTTGTTTAAGAGGGGGAGAATGTAACGACCCGGCCGGGAGTTTCGAGTATTACAACCTCGTCTCCTTATTTACTGCTCAAATTATGCTTTTCGGTTGTTATTTGACTTATCGGGGGTAATTGGTTCTGGTCCGGTGAGGTTTGGAATGATTTGGAACACTTAGTTCCAAGGTTTAGGATTTAAGTTGAAAAGGTTGACCGGATGTTGATTTATGTGTAACGACCCCGGAGAATTTGTGCTAAGGAAATTAAGGTTATGTGTACCCATTTGTACTAATTGATCTACCTCGGCACCACAAAACCGTAATTTCCTTAGTAAAATTTCTCCGGGGTTGTTACACATAAGTCAACATCCGGTCAACATTTTCAACTTAAATTTTAAACCTTGGAACTAAGTGTTCCAAATCATTCCAAAACCTCAACGGACCCGAACCAATTACCCCCGGCAAGTCACATAACAAATATAAAGCATAAATTGAGCAGTAAATGGGGGAACGGGGTTGTAATACTCAAAACGACCGACGGGTCGTTACAACGACCCATGTGGGTCCCAAAATATATCGCGCATAGCCAAATCATGATCTTTAATATGAGTTTCAGCTCAATTTGTCTAACACGTGGAAGATGTGCGGATAATGACATTTATTTAATTATGCAACTCTACGAAATCAATTAAATCACAATTCCTATGATGTACGCTCACACGCCCGTCACCTAGCGTGTGCGTCATCTCCAAACAATTCATACAACATGTAATTCAGGGATTCATACTCTCAGAACCAAGTTTAGAAGTGTTACTTACCTCAAACCGCATAATTTCTTACTCCGATGTGCCATTGCCTCGCGAATTGGTCTCCTAAAGTCTCGTATCTAGCCACAATTCATTCGATTCAGTCAATATAAATTATTGGAATTAATTCCATAAGAAAATACTAATTTTCCAATACAATCCGAAATGTAACTCAAAAATCGCACGCCTCAGAACTTGACAAAAATTACAAACTATGAACGCCCATCCAACCACGAGTCCAGCCATATAAATTTCACCACATTTCGACATCAACTCAACCCCCAAATCTTCAATTAAAGTTTTTGAACATTTCTACCATTTTCAACCCAATCTTTACCCATTTGAACTCTACAATCTTTCCACAAACCTTATTGGTATGTGTATGTATAAATAATACTTTTACACTCAAGAATCATACTCTCAATCACCTATCTTTATCCAAACTCGAAATTGAAGAATTGGGGAAGAAATCTTTACCTCTTTGAAGCCCTAGCAAGATCCTCGGGAAATCTTCCAACCTTGTATAAGAATTGATGGACAAATGACTAGGTCTTCTCTTTATCTCTCTAAGATACTCTCATCTCTCTCTAAAAAGATCAGAGTTTTGCTCCAAAAGAGCCCCTTTGCCTCAATATATTGAAATAGGGTATGGTAAAAAATTAGAAAAAATTGAAGCCCCAACGTAGATCTGTGGTCGCATATGCGACCGCATAATGCTTCTGCGGACCGCATAATGGGTCGCAAAAAGGCCCTCCAGAATTAGGCAAAACTGTTTCAGTCTACGGCTGTTATGCGGTCCGCAGACCTATTCCGCGGTCACATCCGGCCAACGTTTGCAACTTAAGTTTTAAACCTTGGAGCTAAGTGTTCCAAATTACTCCAAAACCTCACCGGACCCGAACTAATCACCCTGGCAAGTCACATAACAATTGTAAAGCATATATTGAGCAGTAAATGGGGGAACGGGGTTGTAATACTGAAAATGACTGGCCAAGTCGTTACATAGATACACTGAGAATATCATCTTTAATATGGTTAGCATCTACGTTCATTGAAAACTAATTATATTATATTTCTTATTAAATAAGTGTTAGTTATAAGTTCCTGCTATGGTTGCTTCCTTTTCGTTGTTTCTTGAGCCGGTAATCTATCATAAACAGTCTCTCTACCTTCACAAGGTAGCGGTAAGGTCTGTGGACATATTATCCTCCCCATACTCTATTTATTGAATTACACTGGGTTTATTGTTGTTGTTATTAGTTATAAGTTCTATTTATAACAAATAATAATAGAATTATATCAAATTAATGAGTAAATAACCATTTTTATAATAAAATTTAAACTATAATCTTATACCGCTTATATTCTATAGCAAATTATATATTTTAATCTATACAATAATAATTATATGGTACATTACTATTATCACGATCCAAACTAACCCTGTCGTGATGGCACCTATCGTGGAACTAGGCAAGCCGACTCATTTTCCAAGATAAATCGATATTTTCATTTCAACGATAATTTCAAGGCTATTTAACATAAAAACCTTCGTAAAGGAGTTCAAATCAAAACAAAAGTGCGAAAAAAGAAAAGCCAGACAATATCGAGACTAATATGAGCATCTATTACAATTTGTCTGACAATATCGAGACTATCATAGTCTGAAAAATAGCTAAATACATCTAAAGGAAGATAAGAGGTAGAAGAGCAGGGCTGCGATCGCCAGACAGTTACCTTGCTATTCCCGAGAAAATTTGCAACTGGAATAGTCAACAACCGCTACCGTATCCAGATAAACCTGGATCTGCACACAAGGTGCAGGGAGTAACATGAGTATGCCAACTCATTAAGTAACAACAATAAATAAAGATTGAGAAGTAGTGACGAGC
>AWOL01S0068134.1:22114-32868 GCA_000715115.1 Nicotiana otophora
TGTAAAATACAGCATGCTTTTAAAACCAGGGTTTGAATCAAATCAGCTCTTTTAAATCCAGTTCCAGTAAAATCATTTAAAGACATCTTTCAACAGTTTTCAAACAATGGCTCAATGCAAAGGTGAGCAAAAATAATGAAATCATAATCAGCCCCTTAGGCAACGTCACTCATATACAGCCCCTCGGGCAAACCTCACAATCACCCGTATACAGCCCCTCGAGCAGACCTCACCATCACTCATGCCTCCCAGTCACTCAACACTCGGCACTCGCACCTAGTAGATACCTGCGCTCACTGGGTGTGTGTATAGACTCCGGAGGGGCTCCTTCAGCCCAAGCGCTATATCAAGCCAATCATGGTATAAATTAATGAGGCCCTCGGCCTATATCAAACATGATGCGACATGCATCCCAATCCCATAAATATCCTCACAAATCAGGCCCTCGGCCTCACTCAGTCATAAACCTCTCCAGCCTCTCGGGCTCTTAGAAAACAAAGTATTCAACCCAAACAACATTTATATGATGCATCAAAATAGAGTAATAGAGGCTGCGTTATGCTTTAAATATGTATAAACATGACCGAGTATAGATTCTTAATCAAAAACAATGAGAGGATAGCAAGAAAAGACCTCTAAGGGTCCAAACAACACTAGCATAAGGCCTAAACATGGCATCCAGCATGACTTACAGAAATTCTTTCTAAAACACATAAGAATCATATAGTTTCAACAAAATATTCAACTTTACAGTTGATACGGGACGGACAAAGTTGCAATCCCCAACGGTGCACGCCCACACGCCCGTCACCTAGCATGTGCGCCACCTCCAAATAGTAAAATGATATAAAATTCGGTGTTTCATACCCTCAGGACCAAATTTACAATCATTACTTACCTCAAACCTATCAAATCCCTACTCCGCGATGCTCTTGCCCCTCGATTCGGCCTCCAAATGCTCTGAATCTATTCACAATCAGTACAATACCATCAATTTATGCTAAAGGAATGAGTTCCACAAGAAAAACTACCAATTTAGACCAAAAACCACAAATTGGCTCAAACCTGACCCCCGAGCCCACGTCTCCGACAAAAGTTATAAAACATGAAAGCCCATTCACTCACGAGTTCATACATACAAAATTTATCAAAATCCGACATTATTTTGTCAATCAAATCCTTGAATTAAACTCTCCAAAATCCCAAGCCCTAACCCCTCATTTTTACCCTAATTTCCACTAATTAAATGATTAAATAACGGAAAATCACCATAGATAGGAGTATTAGAGCTCAAGCAACTTACCTCAATGAAAACCCCCTGAATCTTTATTCAAAATCACTCGAAAAGCTCCAAAACCCGATTTGAAAATGGTGGAAATGAACCAAAATTCGCGAAGTGTTCTTTTTATACTTTCTGCCCAGTGCTTTCGCACCTGCGGCCAAATATGTGCACATGCGGTGCCGCATCTGTGCGAGAAACTCCGCACTTACGGAAAATCATTAATTCCCCCAACTTTGCACCTGCGCTCCATATCCGCATCTACGACATGTGCGGAAAAGACCTCGCGCCTGCGCACGCTGATTGACCTCCTCACTTCTGCTTCTGCGGACACCTATCCTCATCTCCGGACCCGCAGATGCGACCTCCCTTACGCACCTGCGGACCCAGCCTACTTTAACTCCGTCCGCACCTGCGAACTCCCGCGCGCGCCTGCGACCTCGTAGGTGCGGGAACATCATCGCACCTGCGCCTTCTGCCCAGCTCCTCCAATCTCGTATCTACGATCTCCCGCTCACTTCTGCGGGCTCTCACCTGCGATGAGACATCCACATCTGCGATTATGACAGCTGAGTTCAACTTCAGCAATTTCTCCAATTTCCAAACTTGTTTCGCTAATCACCCGGAATTACCCTGAGGCCCTCGGAACCTCAAACAACATACCAACATAACCCACGACATCATACGAACTTAGTCGAACCTTCGGAACATTCAAAACGACATCAAAACACTAAATTACCCTCGGATTCAAGCCTAAGAACTTCTAAACCTCCAAATTCGACAACCAATGCCGAAACCTATCAACCCATATCCGAATGACCTCAAATTTTATACACATGTCACAAATGACACCACGAACCTACTCCAACTTTCAAAAATCCATTCCGACTCCGATATCAAATTTTCTACTGCCGACTAATATCGCCAAATTTCTAACTTTCGCCAATTCAATCCTACTTCTAATACGGACCTCCAAATCGTATTCCGGACGCACTCCTAAGTCCAAAATCACCTAACGGAGCGAACGAAACCATAAAAATTTAAATCCGAGATCGTTTACACATGAGTCAACATCCGGTTGACTTTTCCAACTTAAGTTTCTACTTTAGAGACTAAGTGTCTCAATCCACTCCGAAACCACTCCGGACCCGAACCAACTAACCCGGTATATCATAACATAGTTAAAAAGTACAAAAGGAAGCAGAAATGGGGGAAGCGGGGCTATAACTCTCGAAACGACCGGCCGGGTCGTTACAACTATATCAACAATTTATTAATTATCGTAAACTAAATTATAGAATAAGTCTAAAAATTGAGAATTTAATATGATTCAGAAGGGGAGATCTCTTTTGTGACTATTATTTAATAATACTTACATAATTTTAATATTATTATTTCTATTTCGAGTTGTTAAGAATTTATAATGGTCGATATAAGATTGTATAACAAAACTAACTAGTATATCGTAATTAAGAACAAACAAAATATTACTTTTATGTTTCAAATATAATTAAAAATAATGAAATCATATCTAATTAATGTGTGAATAACTATTGTATAGTGTATTTTAATCAACTATAATCTTGTGCCACTTATATTGCATAGCAAATTATATATATTTAATCTAGATAATAAAATATGTTATAATGGTGTTTTACTATCTTAATAATTTATTAATTATCATAAACCAAATTAAATATTAAATCTAAGAATTGAGAATTTAATGTGATTCGGAAGGGAATCGTTTCTCTATTGTGACTAGTATTTTATAATTTTATAACACTTCAATAATTCTGCTGCTATTAATTTTATTTCAAAAAGGTTGAGAATTCAATATGGTTGATATAAGAGTGTACAATTATAAAACTAACTAGTATATCATAATTCAGATGAAATAAAGTACAATTCAGTTTAATTAAGTTTAAAATTTATTGATGTAGTGGTCTGATACTATTTTGATACCTTAATAATTATCATATAATTAAACACTAATTTAAGAAGCTATTATAATTGAAATATAAGGATATGAAAAATCTAAAAATAATATCACATATGACAACAAAATTGTGCAAAAATATTTTTATTTTATGCAAATAGTTGATTTTTTCTTAATTTACTTAATGTACGTTATATATTTATTTTTTGTCAGCATAGTTACTTTTCTTGTATATATTTGTTGTTTCATTTATTTGCATTTATACATTTGTATTACAACACCAAAAACTAGTATTTTTGATTTAAGCAACAAGTAAAACAAATAGCACAAATAGTACTATTATATAAGAAAAAGTAAAGCAACGACAAAACCAAACCAAAACCTAAGTTCAACCTCACATCCTCTCCCTCTCAGCCGACACCCCCTTCTCAGGCTTCCCCATTTTCTTCTTCAGTCATTGTTAAATCGGTGCCTTCTCTCTTCCCAGTTAATTCCTATCACTGTATTTTAATGTTTCTGAATCTCTTTATATCTATTTGACTTAGATTTCTGACTTACATTTTACGGGTTATCCCAATAATTTGATAAATATTGTGTCTTATATTTTATAAGTATTTCGTGAGAACTTGAAAATTACAAGGTTGTAATGTTGGGGTGAAGATCCGTAACGACTTGGCCGGTCGTTTCGAGAATTATAGTCCCGTTTCCTACATTTCTGCTTCTTTTTGTGTTTTTCAACTATGTTATGATATACCAAGTTGGTTGTTTCGGGTCCGGAGTGGTTTCGGAGTGGAATGAGATACTTAGTCTCCTATAGGAGTTTAAGTTGGAAAAGTCAATCGGATGTTGACCTATGTGTAAACGATCTCGGATTTAAATTTTTATGGTTGTGTTAACTCCGTTACGTGATTTTGGACTTAGGAGTGCGTCTGAAATGTGATATGGAGGTCCGTAGTAGAATTAGGCTTGAATTGGCGAAAGTTGAAAATTTGGCGATTTCGGTCGGCAGTGAAAAATTTGATATCGCGTCGGAATGGAAATCCGGAAGTTGGAGTAGGTTCGTAGTGTCATTTATGACGTGTGTGCAAAATTTGAGGTCATTCGGACGTGGTTTGATTGGTTTCTGCATCGGTTGTCGAATTTGGAGCTATGGCTCATCTATGGCCAAAGAATATTCTGGAATCTAGAGAGGAAATAATGAAGAAGAAGATTTGTTTTCTCTCTCTTGCATTACAGACTTTATACAAATACCTTGGTGGAGTCACGTGCACATCATGTGCTGCTCACTAACCAACTCACTAACAACCTTAACTAACTACACTAACAGTAATTAGCTAATATAACCGATTAACTAATCTTTACTCTATTTTAATAAAAAGTTAAGAAATAAGGAAGAAATGATGTGCAGTCTGGTGCTCATAAATACTCAAATGATGTTGGCGGTGCACAATAAATCTTTAGATAATTAAACTAATGAATTTTGATGATGTTTCTGGGGAAGATTACTGAATGTGCGAGTAAAGTCCCACATTAAAAGTTTATAAGTAAAAGAATGTACATATAAGCTGTAAATAATGTACACGATATAGTTATTGTTAGGTATATATATCGGAGTGGTAGGGTCGTTTGGTAGCCGGTTAGAGAGGAGTTATCCATGTATTAAAACTAGGATAACTTTATACATTGCTTGGTTAAAAGAAAGGGGCAAAAATAATCTCCACATAGAAGCTAGCATAAGTTATACAATGCTTGGTTATTTTTTCCTCTTTTCCACATAAAATATAGTATTGCTAATACAATGTTTGGTTCATGTTTTTCTTTTCCGCATAACTAATATATGTATAAGTTATGAAGGAATCTATGTATTATTTATGCAGGGTAGAAGGTGGAATAACTTATACATGAATTAGTAATACTATTATTAAAACACAAAATGACAAGAATAACCTTTATTCAAACTTGTATTTTTTTTATTTAAAAATATATATTTAAACTATGCTAACAATTTTAATAAAATAAAGTAAGCTAATAATAAATAACACTCACATTACATTTATATTACTAATCCTTATATAACTACCGCATAACAAATTCACTACTAGAAAAAAGACCTATTGTAATAGTTGCAAAATCGTTGCCATAGACAGCAAAACCATTGCAATAGACCTGTTGCAACGATTTAAGGAGCGTTTCACCAAATCGCGTGCCAATGGGTCTATTGCAACGATTTATTGTAACGGTTCTACAGCCGTTGCAGTAGGACTTCTATTGCAAGGGTTTTGGACCGTTACCATAGGCTCATCTATTGTAACGATTATTTGGTCTAATGGGTCGGTTGAGAACCTGTTGCAATATCACTTCATATAACGGTTGTTGAGGCTATTGCAACGGTTGTTATGCCTATACAGCAACGGTTATTACGAGCTATTGTGACAGTTTGTTAAGATTATTGCAACAATTTGTAAGGATATTGCAACGGTTTCCTAGTGTATTGCAACGCTTTATTAAGTCTATTGCAACGGTTTTTGGAACCTATTGCAACAACTTAATAATGTGAGGATTTACCCTTTTATTTGGTTGTGATAAGTAATTAACCTATATAATAAAATATAATGCACTGAGATTTGCATCAATTACAAAAGAAAACTATTGATCAATAAAATCATAATCCAAAATGTCCAACTTGTGTATCAAAATATAAATGGCGTACTTAAGTTTTCAAAAAATTTAAAAATAAATAATTCCTAGAACATCTGAAAATCTTGCAACGATCACTAATGCATCCAAGTTCTTCTCTGCTATTGTCTATCATTCATTCATTTGCTTCACCTACAAAAAATTATAAATAAATAATTAGTAGAAGTTTCATAAAATAATATATTCACAAGTAGAACGCCAAAAACATTTTAAATTTTTGAGATCTCAATATCAAAGGAAACCTTTCCTTCTTATAGATGTAAATATTAAATCCAATCATTTCTAGGAGCCATCAATTAATTGATGTTGTAAGCATTCCAAATAATTAAGTATAAAATCACTAAATACTATGTCAGTATAAATTCTATAGAAAATTGAAACTATAATCTACAAGTGAGGAAGATTTTACCACCCTATCTTTAGTTTTTCATGTTGGAAAATAATCATAGACACTTACTCGAGGTTTCCCTTGGCTTCAATAACTATAGGTTGCTCTTTTCCTACTGCAAAAGGCAGCCTTAGCTACATCTTAAGGAGCTAAAGCTTTTAAATAATGTTTAGTCATTTAATCTTACTAATAGACTGCATTTTCCTGTTATACTTTTAAATGAAGATTAATTACACCCTTTTAGTGCAACATATATATTGTTTTATTTGGTTCAGAGAGTATCTACCCGTTAATGTTATAGCATGACCTCGTCTGTTGGATCCATTTTCAGGTGAGATACTCGAAAGTAGTAGAACAACAACATATGGTACGATAAGAGTCTAAGCTATTTAGCAAGAATAGTGTTGCAGTCTTGTAGTATCAACAATCTGATTAATTAGTAGGAATAAGATGTTCATTAATTAGTTGAAGAACTTGGTGATGGTCTTACCAATCTTAAAAGTCGAGGGTTTTTCTTTCTACGCCTTTGAAGCATAGTTCTCAAGTAAATATAAAAAAAGATATTGCACCAGAAAGGTTGACCAACTATGAAGTGTCTAAAATAAAAGATGAAAAGATCTTTAACATCTTTTGGATAATATAGGTTGGTAATAATGGATATAATTTCTGGCATACCGAGTAAATAAAGCTCACTGCTTTTCTAAAGCATAATGAATTCTATAAATTGTATGAGGAGTCTTGATCATGGTGGTATCCAGCTTACTTAATCAAGCTAGGCCATCTTTGTGAATGAACAACCTTTGAAATATAAAGTCGTTCGATTAATTATTTAGCCTCCTAGTTTCTACTCAAGCAATAATACGTAATAGTCATCTGCAATTTTCTTCATTTTGACACTTTCAATATAGTATTCATAACTTCTCTTCTGATGTATACACTATATTTTTCGGTTTTTCTAGAACTCACAACATATTGAATGAAAATTTCAAATTCATAATGAAGTTGCAAGTTCAAGCAGCTGAATAGACTTTATTATAATATTCTTTCTATAAGCAGCTTATTCCATGGCTGTTATTTAGCTTTTTCAGTAGTCATTGTCCATATTTTCATTTAAAGACTTTAACTGCTCATACGGTTTTCATACTAATTGCTTAGGTAGTATGAAAGTATTATGCCTTCTATAGGGAAGAAGCTAAACAATTGATCTATATCAATAGCAGAAAGTTTGCGCACACTACTAAAGGATAATAGTCGTTAAGATATGTACCTTGTTAGAAAAACCAATCTGACCAGTAAATGCTATTCCTTAATGCTTAATTCCAAATCTATTGCCTCTTGACATAAGCTTCTAGCAGCCCTGTTACTCCCAAGACAAGTCATGACGCACAAATAATCAGGAACTCACAATAACGTAACCAAATAATAATTGACATAGAGCTTGAACAGTAGTCTAAAACCAAGAATTACAAATAATTAACTTATCTTTTCTTCAGAAAGTCAATAGTGACTTATAGCCTATACTCCAAAAACAAACCTCCATTTGCTTCAAACTTTCATCGCATGATACGAAATTAAAGCAGGCTACTAGGGTATCTGACACGGCAGCTTATGGATTGGTTACTGTGCCCTCTCACACAAGTTTTTATATAGCTATATTGTTTCTCTCTTGCTTTTCTCCATCACACAAGGTTTATATATTCATTCTCTTTTCTTTTTCTCTTATGTCTCAACTCAAGACTCAAAGAAAAAAAATCATCAGAAGAATAAAAATTACTACCATGAAGAAACTAGCTTCCATTAATAATTTAATACATTCTCATCAATCTCTCATCATACAAGTAGACTATTCTCGTTAGTAAATTAAATATTACTAGTTGTTGTTGTTATGATAGTAGGCATATTTCGAACTTCAAAAAGAAAGTTCACCCTATACAAAACACAATGACCAAAGTTCATTCATGGATGCTTTAATAATAATTAAAAATCAGCAACTCGTAACGACGTAACTATTACTTAATCTGGAGCTAAAATCACTTTGACACTCTATAATTGTTCACATAGTTTCCTTCACTCCATTCCTGTATTGTCAATTATAGATACCTTAGCAAGTATTAAAAATTGAGAAACCACCGTCCAAAAACAAGCAAAATCATTGAAAACTTCACAAAATCCTAAAGAAACTCATCTAAATCTACTTTAGAGGCTCAAGACAAAAATGCTTGAAAACAATCTAAGTTCAAACCATAGAAGAGTGAGCATAGACAACCATATAAATTGTAATAAACTCCAGGTAGTACGAAAATTATAACCTGACATAAATTTCCAATTTCATTCATTGAACATCATATTAACCTGATTAAGTTCATACTTGTCATGACCCAAACTCTCCCTCCTTGAATCGTCGTGTAAATTCAACCATTTCCCCTGCTTGAATCTCGTTCAATCCATAAACACGTGCAATTCCATCTCCAACTGAGACCACTAGACCGATCTCATCCACTTGAAAATTCGAGCTGACTTTTTGAATTGCATTTGTTTTTCTAGACAGCATAGAAGGAGCATACCGTATTGTTTTGAGGGTTCCGGTTCCCAAGCGTTATACCTTTCTTCTGCAATGATTCCATTCTGGGATTCCGCGCTTCGAAAAGTCTTTTTTGATGCGTCTGTAATAGCCTATGTGTCCCAAAAAAGAACGTGCTACGCCCGGCCCCCTTTTCAGTAGATGAGATTAGGATGAAAGGGCTTTCTTTCATTAACATTCAGTGAAGGTGCATAGCTTCTTTGAATGTCCCGCTGATTGACTACTACATCTAGGGACGGGACTGATCCCGAAAGAGAGGTCTTTCTTTATGGTTATGAAATCGCTTTGATTGAAAAGCAAGTCGATGATGCCATAAGTCAAACGGGCGGGTGAGGCGAGAGTCCTTCACTGCACTCACTGGAGAGAGGGTAACATATCCTATATAGTAGTAAGGTCTTATCCCATTATTAGTAGCCGAAGTGTGGGCCGGCTAATTCAGGAAAAAACTTTCACATGTTCATAGGAAGACTAGAACATGTTTAATAAGCCTTAGTCGACCTCCGGAGGACAACAATTTTATTTTCCAATCTGAGATTCTCTTTTTCATTTTCTCCAGTAGAGGAAGGTTCTCTCTTTATTCTCTTGAGGGACAAGAAAACATCCAGGTACTTGATAGGAAAACTACCATTTTTTTTTGATTCCTCTTCAATGATCTGGAATTTCTGCGAGGAGCTCTGTTNAATTCCTCGTTCCCTTTCGTGTGAATCCCCTAGCGGCGAATTCAAAACTTGTGGGGCCTTATCTATTCCATCTCTCGAGCCCCGAAGAAAACCCCCTACCCTTCGGACTCCATATATCTTTTGACTCTATATATGACTCTCTCTATTACTTTGAGAAGAGAATCGTTGGTTTGACCGATGAACTACGTGGGAAAATAGACCTTCTTTCTTTGATTTGAAGCAAGATGTTTTGAAAGTAACAATTCCATTCAGTTCGCTTTCGGAAAACTTGCTGGTCGCGGATTAGTTCGTTCTGCGCCGCCAGCGGCCTCAACTCAAAGGCGCAGGTTGATCTCTCTGGTTGAGGCTGCATTCATTTATTCATATTCAACTTGACACGTGGGAAGGGCTTACTCTACTAGTGGCTCGGCTTGGTCTCGCTCCCTTCCCGCACTATTCCTCCCCACTAAAAAGAGCGATTGAGAATCTCGAGAACCTTTCCGAACGTCTGTCTTCGCGGGGCGATTGGAAAAGAAAGGAGTATTAAATTCTTTTACTGCCTTCCATTCCACTATTCTGATCGAATTAATTGCTCTTCCGAACGACCAAGTCATAATGAGATTAAAAACCGATGCTTCCTTGGCCGTGTGGAACATGGATTAGCATTATGTCATTCCTACAAGTGATGACCCACCCAGGATTGCTATGTACGGACTTAGAGATCAAATATAATATGTTTCTTTCCATTCCTCGTGAGCCACTTATTTCTCCGAAACAAGAGATTAAAGTCATCTTCCTCCTTTTTCCCAAGAAGTCGACGGCGTTACACCATTGGGATACTTCGAATAAACTTGAGTACATATAGGATACACCGGTGCTAAAACCTTTTCTCAAGATATCTTCCAAACTGTTGGGGTCGTTGCTCCGGATCTTGTTCTCCCGGTGTGAAACCAGTTGGTTCCGTAGTTTGAGAATTCTGCTGATCCCAAGTACTCCATCTCCATCATTGCATATAGGAATATAGAAAGTAAAGAGGAAAAGGCATGACCAGAAGAATTGTGTGAAATAAGTGAATTTATCCAGTTGAGGCATTCTTGATTGATTGAGACAAAACGATTCCCTCAATACAGCTTAACTCCGTCAAGCCTGTACGAGTAGTGAAGAAGTATAGAGCACTTTGGTTGGTTGTTGACCAACGGAAAGCATGGGAGAAA
>AWOL01S0068134.1:54146-70935 GCA_000715115.1 Nicotiana otophora
GGGGGGGGGGGGGGGGGGGGGGGTCTTATTAACCTCTACATTGAAATTCTATTTGTAGCTTTTAAAACTTTCTGCTAGCCTTAAAAATGGCGCTAACGATAGAATATTTCCTTCCTTTATTTTTATCTTTCCCTCTTTTTTTCAGTATTTTCTTTTCAGCTTAGAAAAACAAAATCGATTAATCTCCTCGCTATATCATATTTCTCGCAACTCTCCTTCATTCTAACGATTTAAGGTTCAAAGAAATTCTTTCTCTCTCCTGAAATGGCAAGTTCTCATTCTCTCTTTAATCTCCCATTGTCTTTATTGGAATTATCATTGTTTTAAGTAATTTATCTCTGTGATTTTGTGGGATTGGCATTGCGAAAATAGTTGATATCCGATTTTAATTTTTCTAAGTTCTATATGATATTTGTGCGATTTTAATTTGTGTATTGTGAATTTCAACAATTACTATTGAAACGTGCTTGTCGTTGAATCTCCTCACAAAAGGTACAACTCCAATTGGAGCTCTCTGTCCTCTCCTTCCTAATCTGTTGATATCCGATTTTAATTCCTCTAGAGTTTTCATTATGTTTTCCTAATATCTGGATTTCAGTAGTTTTCGCACGTGATTTGATTTAGGTTTTCTCTGCTCCAATTGCAATAATTGTTGCACAGGATTTGATTTAGGTTCTCTCTGCTCCTTTTTTTGTTATAGAAAAAGTAGAAGAAGGTTTTTTCCTCTACTTCAAAACTCCAGTAATTATAATAGTATTAGGTAGTCATCTTCTTATTTCTGATAGGATGAACTTTTATTTATTATTTTTCAGATTTAAAGCTTTACGCATGACTATAAAATGTAAAGCATATCATCAGCTTGAGTATAGAAATAAAATCTTTATGCGATTTAATAAACTTACTTCGAATGTTTTGGTCCAATGATATCTATCTTGTTGCATTCTATACTTCTACTGTACTAGAGTATATGAATAATATCGGAAATCACACGAGATGGATTGGCTTTTACGTGAGAGCAGGAGCCTTGTAATGATATTTTACCGTATATGAATATAGTTTGAATTCATCGTAGGTTGATCATTTTGGTATAAATAGATACAGAAGCCCTATGAAAATCGGTATCCAAATTTTGAAACCTTAAGGTGATGGTGTTCAAATAAGTGCATCTTTATAACAACCACTACCGCCCTATGAGAATCGGTATTCAATATTTTTAGCTTCCCGAGTGATCGAGGGAGTGGACCAATGAGGTTATTGGTGTATGCAACAAAAGAAACTAGATAAGAGAGTTTCCCAAACTCCTCTAAAATAGGACCAGAATGTTGCATGCAATATTGAATGTATTTTAACTTGGTGTTTATTTTTACAAAAGTTAGTTCGATCTTTTAACTTGGTGTTTATTTTCTAAGATTCACAAGGAGCTAGCAAGAAACTCAAAGTAAAGGTTAAGGATGTGATGTATTTATCTGGTGGAAATTGTATTGTGGTTGAATTTGATGATATGGATCAACCAATTGGAGAATGGCAAGGTGTTCTTGCAGGCTTTTGTGAAATTTTAGCAACCGACTACTCCTTATTTCCAATTCACTTCGACAAAGGGCCGGATTTACCCAAGTCATACTTCAATNAGAGAAGGGCAAGGTGTTCTTGCAGGCTTTTGTGGAATTTTAGCAACCGACTGCTCCTTATTTCCAATTCACTTCGACAAATGGCCAGATTTAACCAAGTCATACTTCAATGGTTTCTTTGATCAAATTATAAAGGTATAAGTTCTGTTTTCTTATTGCTGCATCTCCCTTTTATCTCTTTAGACTGTATATTTGCATGTAATAGATTAGCTAATAGAAGTTTTATTCCTGTAGCTGCGATTTTGTTTTAGGACAACTGAGTTAAATACACGAGAATATGTTTATAGTTCTATTGGAAGGAAGTGGAGCGCAGGTAGGCAAAGGTTGTGGTATGAGTTCTCTGACCCACTTAAGACCAAAGCAAAGATTATGGATAATGTTCCCGTAGGGATTTCACGTGATCAATGTACTTCTTATGTTGCTTACCGTTTTAATGAAAAAGATAATAGTATTTATTTGAATGCTTCAATTGGTATGTGTAATTATATACTTTTTTATTTGTATATTTGAGTTTTATGTGTATTTTTATAAGGAAATGAATAAAAGAAATGCTGAAATTCTTTGGAAGAAACAAACTGTCGCACACATTGGTGGCTCCAAACCAAACTCCAGAAGAAGAGATGAAATGGTGATAAATGTTAATTCAATATGTTTTACTTTAATTAAACTTGCAAACTATTCCTATTTAGTTAAAGTTATTCTGACTTGAGTTTCTATTTATAGATGCTGAATCTGGATAAAAGCCTGGACGAGCGCAACTCTATCTTGCTACTCATAAGAAGGAAGATGGCTCATATATTAATGAAGCAGCAAAAGAAATACGTGTAAGTTTCTACTTGTTAAAAGCTTCATGTGTTGTGTTAGATCACTAGAAAGTATAATATGAAGATAAAGTTGTAGCTCATTAATGAAGTTGACATTGATCCAAATACAACACTATGGCAGTAACATAGTAACACTATAACTATTGTATATGAGTGGTTAATCTGAATACTGAATGTTGTAGAAACATAAACTTTGTGATCTCTCTCTCTCTCTCTCTCTCTCTCTCTTTCAAGGAGATTCAGCAGATTGAGGATCAGATTTGATATAAATGGAAGCAGGAACTTAACAGTTACAGTTAGAAGAGAAGCCTGTATTTAACTCTTTATGTGTTCATGCTTGCGTGTGATGAGGCATCTTACTGTTATTCAGCTACTTAAGTTATTCATCAAAGTTGCTTCTTGATGGTTCACAAATGTTATTAGAAAAATTTGCAACAACAATACCAGGCCATTTGCAAGGTGATAAATCTGTAGGCTTCCATTGAGTGTATTTAAATCCTCTGTCAATAGGACTTTGATCCTCAAGAAATGACTTCAAGTTTATAAGTAATTGTGGATTATATAATCTGATCAAATACCTGTTCCAAACAACACTAAAGTAATCTATTATTGACTGTTTTGTTTCTCCAGTTGTCATAGACCATAGCTCTACTTTATGCCTATTTCAGATGTTCAATATTGAACATTACTAATATTTGAAATTCATTTTTCAATGTTCAAAATTGGTTGAAAATTATTAATACTAATTATGCTCGTCTCTCTAGTTATCTTTTGTTTTTCTTATGTTGTCAATTACTAATTGAAGTTATGACAATGAATTTTGTGTATATTATATTTAAGAAAAAATTGAGCTAATTGTAAGTCAAAGCGGCACATATGAGTCTGAAGTTTCACCAAATGATATTGTTAGTAAGGTGATAGGAAAAGAGCATTCTGGAAGGGTAAGGTGCTTGGGGTTAGGAGCTATCTCGAGTAAAGTTTTTAGACAAACAAGATGTCGTTTTGGAGCTATAAATACTTCCAACTGTGATAATGGTTCATGTTAGTCCCAATGCGAAGAGAAATACAATAAGATTTTGAATGCTCACAATAAAAGCCAAGAGAACTATGCTCAAATGATGACTGCACACCACCAAATGATGAATGCTTTCAAGGCATATATGATTAGGAAAGAAGGGACAATACCTGAACAATTTGCTGGGATCTTTGTTTCACCTCCTCCTGCAGCGGTAAATAAGATCTAGCTATATGCAGTTTTTTAATTTGAAAAATAAAAAAAAATATTAATGCTTTTTTATTTCTTTGCAGCCAAGTGATGCAGAGTCCATTTCACCTATGGGTATAAGAAGATCATGTGGTGATAGTAATCTTAATGAAAATAATTAAGTTTCCTTACAAATGTATTAGATGATTAAATATGATACTGTAATTGAATGGTCGAACTAGATGTTTTGTCTAAAACATCTGACTATTAGAGAAAACAAAAATCGTTGCCGACCGAGGATTTGAGGATCCCTTTTTGTTTAGTCAACCTTTGAAGATCTAATCTAGTACTCCATTAATGTTTACTGTTGTGTCTACCGCTCTCATCATGGGTTCTTTTCGATTTTCAAGGATGATATATGGGAAACTGGAAATTTGGAATGGGAAAATAATTCTGCACTTGTGATTGTCAGTATGGTTAAATGAAAAAGAGGAATGAAGTATGATACTGTAATTGCAAAGTTTAGTTTTTGATATTAATGAGAATACTTTATGTCAACTGTTTATGATTTTATAATATGTGGTTGTAACTTAAAATTTATGCATTTTAGTATTATGTTAATGCCTCTTAAAATTTATTAATATAATTGAAATATTCTATTAAACAAACAGGTAGCCCCACAATTGCAAAAAAAGGTCGTCAACGATTAGAGGAGGTTAAAACTGCCACTACATAAACAAATTGAAGGGGTTAAAGCTGATGCGAAATAGAATTTGCTATATTTCTAAGATATATTGCGGAGGTTGAAACTGCCACAAAATAATTATGTAGTGGGGTTTACAACCGCCGTTGTATATTTTTATATGTTACTAAATTAATTAAAATTTTAATTTGTAGGGGGTTAAACCGCCGGCAAATAACCTCCATTAAATGGTTACAACGGACTCTAACAAACTGCCGCAAAATGATAGCGGCGAACCTTACAACTGGGGTTTTGAAGACTGCCACAACATCAATTAATGAGGGTTGTTAACCGCCTTAAAACATAAAAATAATCTCCGCAAATAGAATGTTTTTATGTAGTTTATCAGATTTCAGTTATCATTTCAGTTATTAGTTATCAGTTATCAATTATCAGTTCAGTTTCAGTTTCAGCATTTAAAGTTCTTTCTTTTAGTTGCTTTACATACCGATGAAATTCAAATGTACTGACGTCCCTTTTGCCAGGCAATGATTTAGTGGTTGACGATTCAGAGTGCTAGGATTCTCGTACCAGCTATTTGGTGAGCCCCAGCTCTTTCACGGCATTATCATTACTTTACAGTCTTGAGTATTTTTAGACAGTCAGTATTTTCAGTATTTCATTAGAGGCTTCACATACTAGAATAATAGTTAGTCAGAGTCGCATGCTTTTCATGTTAAGCATTGTTGGCTTCAAATATGTTTTAGACTTATATTAGTGTTTTCACACTTTAATTTATATCATTCAGATTTTCAATATATCAGCATGTGTTAGTTTATCTTCCACATTCAGTATGTTATGATATCACATGTTGATTCAGCCAGCCAGCTGAGTTGCTCGGTCCCATGTAGTCAGGCATCGAGTGTCGTGTTACGTCCAGGCCCAGGTTCGGTGCTTGACAAAGCTTGGTATCAGAGCACTATGTTCAAGTGTCCTAGAGAGTCTATAAAATCGTGTCTAGTAGAGTTTCCTTTATATGTTTGTGGCAGCCACGCATATAAATGGTTAAATATCAAGACATTCGGGATATTCTCATTTTTTTCTACTCTAGATCGTGTCATGAAGCTTAGAGCAATAGGTAACTTTCTCTTCCTATCGAATTCCAGAAGTATCGAATGCCCAAGCGACGGATAGGAAAAACCCAAGGTTCTAGAGAGGATCATTGCCCATTAGAATATAATTATGGAGTACATGTTGGTAACAAATGAAACTGGAAAGGATGAAATGGATAGTAGTATAGATTATAGCATAACCTTATCAGAAAGCACAAAAGCGGTTATCAGTTTACCTTAGTTACAAGTGGTATAGTCTCGATGCAGGCGTCGCACGGACAACTCACGTATTGTATGGACAACTCACATTCCATAGTATCAATATCTCAGAATGAGGCCCTTGGCCTCACTCAATCATCAATCTCTCCAGTCTTTCGGTCTCTCAGTAATCATGAAAATCAGCCCAAACAGAATGATGCAATGAATCAACAAGGAAAGAGACTCAGATATGATATGCAAATAAATTGTGACTGAGTACAAAACATCAATTTAGCATATAATTCAACATGTGCACGACCTTTGTAGGTCCATACAGTGTCAACACATGGTTTAAACATGATTTATAGTTCGATTTCTCTAATACGTGGAAAAATATACGGATAACAATAAATTATTCAACTACAGAGATCGCGGACCTATCCATGCGATCGCGAAGCTCAACTTCACATACCTACATGATCGCGGACTCATCTATGTGATCGTAAAGCACAAATGCGTGACCTTCACTTCTGCTCCATTTTCTCTACGCGAACGCGACCTTAGCCACGCGATCGTGAATCAGAAAAATTCCAAAGCTACATGATCGCATCCCTCTTCTCGCGATCACGAAGAACAATTTCTCCACTTCCCAGCTAATCCTACATGATCGCAGACAAGTTCATGTGATCGTGTATAAGGAAACCAGGTACCGACATCAAAACAATCCAGCAAAAATAGAATTCCAAGAATTGATCCGTTAACCCTCCAAAACTCACTAGAGGCCCCCCGGTACCTCAACCAAATAAGCCAACAAGTCTTAAAACATCATACAACCTTAGTCAAAACCTCAAATCACATCAAACAACCTAAAAATATGAATCATACCCCAATTTAAGCCTAATGAAACTAAGATATTCCAACTTCTACATTCGATGCCGAAACCTATCAAATCAAGTCTGATTGGCCTCGAATTTTGCACACAAGTCATAAATGACATAACGGACCTATTCCAATTTCCAAAATCAGATTCCAACCCCGGTATCAAAAAGTCAACGCCCCGGTCAAACTTTCAAACTTAAATTTCTATTTTAGCTATTTAAAGCCTATTTTAACTACGGACTTCCAAAACTTTTTCGATAATGCTCCTAAGTCTAAAATTATCATACTAGGCTATTGGTATCATCAAAACTCTATTCAGGGCCAGTTTACACATAAGTCAATATGCGGTCAACTATTGGGGGTGAAATGCTGAATAGTGCGCTCAGACTGTCCGTTCGATCAAAACTGTGATGTAAGTTTCTTGCCCCGATCTGAAATGATGGACACTGGCACACCTTGTAGGCGAACAATCTCGCGTATATAAATCTCAGCCAACTGCTCAGAAGTTAAGTAGTACCAACTGGAATAAAATGCACGGACTTGGTCAACCGATCTATAATTACCTAAACAGTATCAAACTTACTCAAAGTCCGTGGGAGTCCAACTACGAAGTCCATGGTGGTACGCTCCCACTTCCACTCCAGATTTTCAAGTCTCTCAAGCAATCCGTCCGGTTTCTAATGATCGTACTTTACCTGTTGACAATTTAAACACCGGGCTACAAACCTAATATATCTTAGTGGCACCCGGATGAATGGAATACCATGAACTGTGGGCTTCTTCAAGAATCAATTAACGCAGCCCATCTATAGTTGGCACACAAATCCGACCCTGCATCCTCAACATCCCATCCTCTTCGATAGTAACATCTTTGGCATCACCGTGTTGCACTGATTCCTTTAGGACAAGAAAATGGAGATCATCATACTGGCGCTCTCTCATGCGGTCATATAAGGAAGACCGAGAAACCAGACAAGCTAGAACCCGACTGAGCTCTGAAACATCTAATCTTACGAATTGATTGGCCAAGGTCTGAATATCAAATGCAAGAGGCCTTTCACCAACAGGATTGAATGCAAGGCTACCCATACTCACCAGCTTTTTACTCAAGGCATCGGCCACCACAATTGCATTTTCAGGATGATACAAAATAGTAATATTATCATCCTTTAGCAGTTACAACCATCTCCACCGCCTCAAATTTAGATCCTTCTGTTTGAATAAGTGCCGAAGACTCTGATCATCGGTAAATACCTTCCAAGACATACAATAAAGATAGTTCCTCCAAATCTTCAATGCATGAACAATGTCTGCCAATTCTAAATCATGAACAAGGTAGTTCTTTTCATGTGGCTTCAACTAACATGAAGCATAAGCGATCACTCTACCCTCTTGCATTAAGACACACCCAATACTAATCTGAGAAGCATCACAATACACTTTATAAGAGCCTGAAGCTGAAGGCAAAACTAGAACTGGAGTTGTGGTCAAGGCAGCCTTGAGCTTTTGAAAGCTCTCTTCATACTCATCTGACCACCTGGATGGAGCACCTTTCTGGCACAATATAGTCAAAGGCGATGCAATAGACGAGAAACCCTCCACGAAGCGACGATAATAACCGGCCAAGACGATAAAACTCCGAATCTCAGTAGCTGAAGATGGTCTGGGCCAACTCTGAAATACCTCTATTTTCTTCAGATTCACCTTAATTCGCTCACTGGACACTATGTGTCCCAAGAATGCCATCGAACTAAACCATAACTCACACTTGGAGAATTTGGCATAAAGTCTCTCCTCTCTTAGCTTCTGTAATACAATACCTAAGTGTTGTGCATGCTCCTCCTGGCTACGTGAGTATACCAGGATATCATCAATAAATACTATGACAAATGGATCAAGATATGGCTGGAATACACTATTCATCAAGTATATAAAGGTTGTTGGGGCGTTGGACAACCCAAAAGACATCACGAGAAATTCATAGTGACCATAACGAGTCTTGAATGTCGTCTTTAGAATATCCGAATCCCAAATTTTCTACTGGTGATACCTAGATCTCAAATCAATTTTGGAGAATACACACACTCCCTAAAGCCGGTCAAATAAATCATAAATACGCGGCAATGGATACTTCTTCTTGAATGTAACTTTGTTCAACTGCTTGTAGTCGATGCACATCTGCATAGTACCATCTTTCCATTTCACAAGCAGTACCGGTGCACCCCAAGGAGACACACTTGGACTAATAAACCCATAATCAAGAAGTTCCTGAAGTTACTCTTTCAATTATTTCAATTCAGCTGGTGTCATATGATACGGAGGTAAATGGGTTGAGCCCGACACCAAGTCAATACCTAAATCAATATTCCTGTCGGGTGGCATACCCGATAGGTCTGCAGGAAATATATCCGGAAAGTCTCGCACTACAGGTACTGAATCAATAGTAGGAGTATCTGCATCAACATCTCTCACAAAGGCTAAATATGACAAACACCCATTTCCCAACCATACGTTGGGCCTGCAAATAAGAAATTACCCTGCTTGGAACATAATCTAGAGAACCCCTCCATTCGACCTTCGGCAACCCCGACATCGCTAACGTCAAAATAGCATGACATGGAGATAACCAATCCATACCCAAGATTACATAGAAATCAACCATGCTAAGAAATAAGAGATCAACTCTAGTCTCCAGTTCCCCAATAGTTACCACTGGCGTAGATACACGAACATGTGAAACTAAGGACTCACAGGACATATCTAGATAATGAGTAAAGTACGATGATACATACGAATAAGTGAAACCAGGGTCTAATAATATAGAAGCTTCCATGTGGCACATTGACACAATACTGGTGATCACTGCATCTGAAGCAACGATATTTGGCTTGGCAGAAAAAGCGTAGAATGAGGCCTGACCTCCACATGATCGGTCTCCAACTCTTGGGCAACCCCTAGCTGATTAAGCCCCACCTTAAGCTGGCTAAACGGGTGGTGTAACTACTGGTGTTGGTGCCATTAGCCGATAATCTTCTGTGAAGCCCCACTCAACAACCTAGGGCAATCTCTCTTGATATGTCCAAAGTCCCCGCACTCGAAACAACCCCTCCTATGATAGAGCTGCTGGTCCTGATAACCCGAGGCACTGCCTATAGAAACCTGAGAAGATGAGGCATGATGATAACTCTGCTCTGGTAGTGCACTAAATGAAAATTGTCTTGAGTAAGAACCGTAAGACCCGTGGCTAGCTGATGCACCAAGATGAGTTGGACGAGTCGTCCGAGCGGGCCTATAAGGGAGACCCTGCTGTGGTAGGACTGCCCCTTAGAAAGTACCCCACCAAAACTGTCGGAACCTTGAAGCCTCTTGGCCTCCCTCTCACCACGCTCCTGGCTACAGACCATCTCTATTTCCCGAGCAATGTCAACCACCTCATCAAAAGTGGCACCAGATACCCTCTCCCGAGTTATAAGTAACCGCAACTGGTATGTGAGGCCATCAATGAACCTCCTAATCCTCTCCCTATCAGTGGGAACCTACCAAACTGCATGACTATCCAACTCAGAAAACCTCATCTTGTATTGGGTCACATGCATGCCACCCTATTGAAACTGCTCAAACTGTCTGCGCAGCTCCTCTATGCGATACTGCGGCATGAACTTCTCCAAAATGAGAATGGAGAACTCCTTCCATGTAAGTAGTGCTGCACTAACCGGCCTGCACCTCTCATAGCCTCCCACCATCTGAAGGCAGACCCAAAAAACCGAAAAGTAGTGAACGAGACCCCACTGGTCTCCAGAATACCCGCATTTCGAAGCATAAGTTGGTACTTATCCAGAAAACTCTGAGCATCATCTGACTCAGCACCACTAAATGATGGAGGCTGAAGCCTCCTAAATCTCTCAAGTCTCCTCTGCTCATCATCAGCCATAACGAGGACTACCGGGGCCTGAGTAGCTACAACCGGCTGGGCGGATAGTGCCCCGGTATCTGAAGTCCCTGCACTACCTGCTACGGAGTACGGGAAACAGAAGTATGAGTACCTCCTCCGACCTAAGAAGTGGCTGGTGCGGCCTGAGCCGAAACCACATGATCAAGGCTAGTGCAAACAATCAATATCTCTACTAGATCCTCCTAAAGGCCAGGAATCACAATAGGCATAACTGGTGCATGAGCTGGTCCCGCCGGCTCTTCTATACCTGGAATCTGCTCCTGAGCCGGAGCAACTGGTGGTCCTACATGTGCTACTCCAATTGTTATACGAACTACACCTCGACCTCTACCTCAGCACCGGCCTCTCGCAACCCTAACTAGTGGCACTGGTGGCTGAATGTCTGATCTGATATTACGTGTCCTCACCATCTGTGGGATAATAAAATAACAGAAATTTAGTTTCCGAAATCAACAAATTCGCACAACAGAATACAATAAAGTGAAATCTTCCTTAGAGTTTGACAGCCTCTCGAAGATAAACCTGCTCATGACTCGTGAGACCTATGTAACCTAGGCTATGATACCAACTTGTCACAACCCAAAATATCGCATGTCATGATGGAGCCTATCTCAATACTAGGCAACCCGTCAACCTCAATAAACCACAATTTCTTTTAAGTTTGAAAACATAATATTTAAATTCAATACAAATATCTCACAAATACCGACATAAACACTCTCAAAACCCGGTGTCACTGAATATATTAGCATCTAAATGATAACAAAGTCCAACTGCTAAAAACACTGTCTAAAAATATATAATAGTACTAAACTGAAATGCAAGAGAGTCAAGGTCTGCGGACGTCAAACAACTAGCTCGATAATCTCCAACAGATAAAACTCCGAGAAACTAGCAATCGTCGTGTCCCGAAGTACCTGGATCTACACATGAGATGCAGGGTGTAGTATGAGTACAACCAACTCAGCAAGTAACAATACTAAATAAAAAACTGAAAGTAGTGACGACCTTCACAGCTAAGTCCAATTACAGGAATTTCCAACTTAATAATTTAGGCATGCTTTAATGTTCGACAATTAAGGCCAAAACAATAATTTCATGTCAAGTTCAACATACCCAGAAGATAATATCTCTCAGAAATTTCCAAAACAGTGATATATGATAATTGAAGTACAACAACAATGAAATTAATGCATCCTCTTAGAACAACAATCACTCCAACCTCACAATCACTCGTCACTCGCACTCAGTAGGTACCTGCGCTCACTGGGGGTGTGTGCAGACTCCGGAGGGGCTCCTTCAGTCCAAGCGCTATAATCCGCACGGACAACTCACATGCTAGTATAATATCTGGATCCGCACAGACAACTCACGTGCTGCACGGATAGCTCACGTGCTATAGTATAAATATCTAGATCCACACGGACAACTCACGTGCCATAGTATCAATATCTCACAATCAGGCCCTCGGCCTCACTCAGTCATCAATCTCTCTAGTTTCCCGGGCTCTCAGTAATAATGAAAATCAGCCCAAACAGAAATAATGCAGTATATCAACAAGGAACAATAGAGACTCAGATATGATATGCAAATAAATTGTGACTGAGTACGAAACAACAATTTAGTAGATAATTCAACATGTACACGACCTTTATGGGTCCGTACAGTGTCAACACATGGTTTAAACATGATTTATTGTTCGATTTCTCTAATGCATGAAAAAATGTATGGATAACAATAAATTATTCAACTACACAGATCCATGGAATTGATCAAGTCACAATTTCTACGGTGCACGCCCACACGCTCGTCACCTAGCATGTGTGTCACCTCAAAGCCAATCGCATATCGCAGATCCTGGGGATTCATAGCCTCATGACCAAATTTAGAATTGTTACTTACCTCAAATCGGATGATTCTTTATTCTGCTATGCCTTTACCTCGCGAATTGGCCTCTGAACGCCTCGAATCTAGTCACAATTAATCCGATTCAATCAATACAGATTATAGGTATAAATTCCATATGAAAATACTATTTTCCAACAAAATCCGAAGTTGTACTAAAACATTACCTCTGAGGCCCACGTCTCGGAACCCTACAAAAATTATAAAATATGAATGCCCTTTTAACCACGAGTCCAACCATACCAAAATTACTAAATTTCGATAACAATTCGACCCACAAATCCTCAAATTTATCCAAGAGGGTTTTCAAACTTTTTCAACTTAAATCACCAATTAAATGCTACAAATAGCAATAGATTCGGGTAATTTGACCAAAATTGAGTTAAGAACACTTACCCCATTATTTTCCTTGACAATCTAACGAAAATCGCCTATCCCCGAGCTCCAAATCATTAAAAATGGAAAATTCCATTTTCAGAACATACACTCTCTGCCCAGTCATTTGCTCTACACGATCGCGGACAATCTCATGCGATTGCAAAGCATAGTTTGCCCTGACCAATTTTAACCTTACGCGATCGCAAAGCACAGTTTGCCATTTCAAGACTATTTTAACTACGGACTTCCAAAAAATTTTCCGATCACGCTCCTAAGTTTAAAATTACCATACAGAGCTATTGGAATCATCAAAACTATATTCCGGGGTCGTTTACACATAAGTCAACATCCGGTCAACTATTTCAACATAAGCTTTAAACCTTGGAACTAAGTTTTTCAATTCATTTCACAACCTCACCAGACCCGAATCAATTAACCCGGGAAGTGACATATCAATTGTAAAGCACAAATTGAGCAGTAATGGGGGAACGAGGCTGTAATACTCAAAACGACCAGCCGGGTTGTTACGGAAATCTTCGCATGTTTTAGGTCCAAATTAAGGTGCAAAACTTGCCGAAATTTATCACATGATGGTATAATCTAAAGGACAAGTTTGTGTATAGTAGTGTATCCGTGTGTGTTTTACCTCACAGAATAATTTCTTTTTAATTCTTGAAAATAGAGTTGTCACGACCCGAAACTCCCACCCGTGGGATCGTGATGGCGCCTAAATTTTTACTTGCTAGGCAAGCCAATATTAGATAGAATTATTAACCATTTATAGCAATTATAATCAAATGAAAGCAATAAAGTTGAATAGTCTGAAATGGAATAAATAAACTAATGAACGACGTAATCCAAAGACAATTTCCATGACTGGTGTCACGAAGACACGAGCATATAGAGTACTACAAATAACAGTTTGAATAAAAGCATAATTGTTTGAATCAAGGTGAACAGCTAAAATGATAGAGAAGTGGACTTCAGGGCTCCGAACATCGTGCAGCTATACCTCAAGTCTCCTACTAGTAGTCGAATCCGGGTGACCTCAATGAACGCTGTCGGGACTAACTCTGGTACTTGCACAAGAAGTGCAGAGTGTAGTATGAGTAGAACCGACCGCATATACTTTGTAAGTGACAAGCCTAACCTCGAAAAAGTAATGACAAGGCTAAAGCGGACCACTTACAATAACCTGTGTGTAATAGTAATAATAATATAGGGAATGAAAGTAAAGCCTTTAATTTATGAAACGAACTCAAACCCCACAATCAGGGGGCCTAGAATAACAGACATCGTAATTTCATATAAAAATGCTGAAAACTAACACAACAACAACGAGTACAACACACACAATCCGTTATGGTGCGCAACCCAATCCCACCGTACACACACAATCCTCCCTTATTTAACCATATCATCATTTATTAATACTAAGTATTACGTACACAAACCGTTGTGGCACGCAACACGATCTCACCTTATCATCATTTATCAGTATCAAGTGACACATATATAATCCGTTGCGGCGCGTAACCCGATTCCACCATATCATAATCAATATCATAATCCCCCCTTATTCCACCATATCATCATTTATCAATGTCAAGTATTACGTACACAAACCGTTACGGCGAGCAACCTGATCCCGCCATATCATCATTTTTCAATATCATAATACTTCCTTATTCCACCATATCACAAACCGTTATGGTGTGCAACCCGATCCACAAACAATTTCACTAAACATAAACAATCCAATAACTTAATTTACAAGAATCTTCTACAATCAAAAGGTATTAGTGCAAGGCAACAAAGGAACCACATAATAATCAAAGGAATGCAATAAATATTACAAAAATAATAGGACAAGTAAACCATGTGACAATTAAGGTGTGCAAGTAAAAGAGTTAAGGCAAG
The DNA here is from genome assembly GCA_000715115.1 of Nicotiana otophora. Classification (NCBI taxonomy): domain Eukaryota; kingdom Viridiplantae; phylum Streptophyta; class Magnoliopsida; order Solanales; family Solanaceae; genus Nicotiana; species Nicotiana otophora. The sequence goes on from AWOL01S0068134.1 coordinate 68,829, forward strand.
TAGCAAATAAGCACGGAGTCATGGAACGGACAACAATTCAATACAAGAATAATTAAATGACAGATAATAAATTACGGTATAAAAAGCAATTAAAGCATGTAACAATTAAGGCATGGAACAAGATAAATCACGAAATAACAAGAAACATGGAAACAAATATCTTAACGGTGCATATACACTCATCACCTTGCATATACACCGTTTTCTCACATAATCGACATAACACATAATTCAAAAATTTCTAATTCCCTCAAGTCAAAGTTAGATCCAACCCTTACATCGCTCCGCAATCACATCAAATCTCAATCGGGGCCTTTCCTATAAAATTCGCATCCAAACCAATCGAATCTAACCAAACATAGTTCAAATACGAACCATTTCTTCGCAAATGCGAAGACTACTCAAGCACTACTGAGTTGCAAATGTGACTCTGATATTGCAATTGCGATCACTGACAATTCGCAAATGCGAACATAATTCTCGCAAATGCAGAACCACCCAATCCAGCCCATGCTCGCAAATGCGAACACTTGTTTGCAAAACCGAGGCTCGCAATTGCGAGCCAGACCTCATAAATGCGAGATATGCAGCAGAGCACTAGCACCAGAAGTGCACCAGCTATTCCAACCTTAACCAAATTTATCTGAAACACGTCTGAAACTCACTCGAGCCCCTCGGGCTCCAAATCAAACATTCATACAAGTGTAACAACATCATAAGAACTCACTCGTGTGATCAAACACCAAATTAACACCTAGTACCATGAATCAGACATCAAAATGTTTGAAATTTTCAAAGAACCTTAAAAACTCTCAAATGTTGAAGCGGACGTCCGAATCACTTCAATTCAACTTCTTATTAAACCAAATTTTGCAGACAAGTTTCAAATAGCAATACCGAACTATTTTAAACCTCAAAATCTGAACCCATTAGCTAAGAAGTCAACTTACGGACAAACTTATTAATTTAAACTTTCAAAAATGCTAATTTTTAACAAAATGAGTCAAAACAAGTTAGGGATTTTCGAATTCAATATCCGAAATACGCCCAAATCCCAAATCACGATATTGACCCACCGAGACTGTCAAAATACTGATCGGGTCCGTTTACACAAAAACGTTGACCGTAGTCAACTCAATCATTTTAAGGCAAAAATGCACATATTCCTCAATTTTTCACATAAATACTTTTCGGAATGAGACACGGACTATGCACGCAAATTGAGAAATATCAAACGGAGCTAATCGAGATCTCGAAATATGGAAAAAGAGATTAAATCTCAAAATGACCTATCGAATCGTCACATTCTCCACCTCTAAAACAAACATTTGTCCTCGAACGGCTATAGAAAGGTACCTGGACTGGTGAGAAAGTGTAGGTATCTACTCTGCATGTCGGACTCAGACTCCCACGTTGTTACCTCGATCGACTGACATCTCCACTGCACTCTAACTGACGGGTAACTCTTCGACCTCAACTTTCGGACCTACCAGGCTAGAATGGCCAACGACTCCTCCTCATAAGTCAAATCCTTGTCCAATTGGACTGAGCTGAAATCTAATACATGGGACGGATCACCGTGATATTTACGGAGCATGGATACATGGAATGGGCTGCTGATAAATTAGGTGGCAATGCAAGCTTGTAGGTCACCTCACCCACTATCATGCCTCATTTTCTCGCAAAAGCAGGCTTCAACGTGTGACAACACTTTTGAAGGGTATTAAAAGAGAGAGTCGCCACGTAATAATTTTAAGGTGTGTTAAGGCACTTATTTGCAAATAAATCTATTTTAATTAGTCCATGTCACCAAAGATTGGGTAAGGGCTCAAATTATCTCAAAGAGAAGGTGTTAGGTGCTCTTCAAGGTCCACAACTGTGGGTCCCGACCGAAATTAAAGCTATGTGGGATTTTTGGATTATAATTATCTTATGTGATTATGTAGATTAAAGAAAGATAGGGAATTCAAATATTTGACTACGATATAAAACAAGTGTAAAGAAGATTACATGTAGGAAGGAATTAAACTATATATTAATAGATTATTAGGCCTTTGGAGATTACAAGGTACAACCTAATTTCTTCTAAATCCGAACATATGGTGGG
>AWOL01S0068134.1:72534-111071 GCA_000715115.1 Nicotiana otophora
CTAAGTTTTTTAGCCTAAAGGATCACCCCGTACAACATAAGTAATAATTCGCAACTCCCTTAAGGTAGGGGTTGCTCATATTATTCAGCGGGGATAGACTATCATCTTCTGCTACCTAATTACTATGCTAAATTTCTTTACCTAAAGCGCTCTAGTTCAATTTTGGACCGTGTCCTATGCGTGCATTACATGTCCCATGCCTATGGTTCAGAAGGCTTTGGACCTAATATTAGGGTGGTTCTAGACTTTACTTAAGATGCTCAAAATGATAAAACTAGTCGCACATTCAAAACAAGTAGTACTGCATATAATAGTAATGAATGGCTCATGTTAGCCTCCATACATAGCAATAAAAGCACGCAATCAGGCACAGATTTCAGATTAGGTTGTGAGGGATCGTAGACAGTACTGATATTCAGATTATTGAAGTTGCAGATTATGACTGTTATTAGAAGCCTATATACATTATTCCTAAGTGATCCGTGCTTCGGCAGTGAAGTCATTGGAAAACTCAATTCATCTTTAGTCTTATAGGCATGCTTTCTAAGCTAGTAGCGTTATCCTATAGGCATGTTCTTATAAACATGTTTTCTAGCCGAGAAGTGTAATAAGAACAACAAAACAGCCATTTAGTTAATCAATTAAGGCCCTATAGATATGGTATCTAGATGAATATCGGTGGAAGCATATCGTAATTACTTAACACGTTCCCATAGGCATGTTATCTAATAATCACGCTGCAATTGCACAAGTTGAGAAAATAATCTATGATGGTTGAATCCTATAGGCATGCTATCTAATAGTGCATGGAAGTAAGCATGTGAACAAGTGAAACACTTAGGTTCTTATAGACATGTTTCTGCTAATGTGCGGGCATAAGACAGGTGGAGCAGGTGAAGTGTTTGAGCTCCTATAGGCATACTTGCTATTAGTACACGGAAATAGAGCATGTCAAACAATATAGCAAATAAAGCAACTAAACCCTATAGGCATGCTTTCTACCCATTCATGCGAGAATTAAAGTACCCCAACCCCCTTTTTACTAATTTCCCCATCATTAAGTTTTACAAGTTATTACGGACCACATTAAATATTTACAGGCCTAATTACAAATATAGAATAACCTAGTAACACATCCAGGCCTTCACATAAACTTAGAACTTCATGCGAACAGTAGGCCCAAACTCTAGGTGCGAACAATGTACTTCAAACCCCCAATACCAAAGGCATGGTCAACATACCAGGCCCAAACGATTGAAGTATCTAAGCTAATGGATGCCAAATTTAGCCATACTTAAACACTTAATTCTTACTACTAAAACTAGCTGCAATTTCAGCCAAGGCATATAAATAGGATCATGCTAAATTGAAAGGCATCAAAGACACATATGGGCAAGTAATTCAAGAAAACAAAATTAAAAGTGACAAGATAGTAAACTACTTCAAATAAAGCTCCAAAACAAAACACTATCCAGAACTATCTTAAAGAGCTTTAGGTAGAGGGTTTGAACATGAAGATCTAGTAGAGCCATAGAAAAAAACAAGTGAGGTATAGTGTTAACATAATATGTATAACATGAATACCTAGTGAAAGTATCATAGCAGAACAAGTTCATGATCTAGAAAATACTTAGTTGAAACTAAGACAACTTTAACATACAGAGTATCAGTCAGAACAAGTAACATGTCAATTTCCAGATCAACAGGATAGACATGCATCAAACTTTGTACTAATTGGACATACATAAGAGAAAAGGTCAAGTATTAAATTTAACCTAAGGTCTCAAGTAATACTGAGGAACATAGGCTTGCACAAGTCAAAAAGCATATACTAAAAATATCATGGAAACAAGTCCTAGCTAACAGTACAACCTCAGAAACGTAGCATATTAGGCATGCATGACTCAACGGGGACTAGAACACACGAGTTGATTATCATAATAATCCAAAACAAAGTAGAGAGATAAACTTAGGGCAAACATCAAGCATTAGCGTAGACACAGCAGGCTAAACAGGTTCGAGTGCACCAGAAGTTGTTTATGCTAAACGCATGTGATAGGCATACATCATAATTAGAACCTAAGCAAGTTCAGATGTTAAGAGTATAGAACCATAAGAATACTTTAGAGCAAATAGAACCACAAACAAGTTGGAATAGTAGGGAATTGATTCATAGCATTTTCAGTGGCATACAACATGAATACGAATGGAAGAGAATAAAATATCTAATGTCAAGCGATTTACCAGGTGTGAATTAACAAACAAGCAAATAAGGAGAATAATCTCAGCATTACTCCAATTGTCAATAGCAAAAGAGCAACAAAACCCCAAAATCCTAGTGCGTTAGAGTTCCCAAGGATTTCAAGTGAACCCTCTCGGGCATTGCTCGCACTAGGAAAGAGCAATAATTGAATTTGGGTGGCCTTGGCTTTCCGCCGGCAAAGGTCTCAAGTTTATAATTGTATAATGAGTGAGAGTGAGAGAGAAATAGTAATAGTTAAGTTTTTGCTAGGGGAACAGGGATGGTTTTTTTTTATAGTAGCAAGATTAAACACACAAACAAGAAAAATAAATTGATTAAACACAAAAAAGGAAAGAATATATCCCACGCACACTCAAAATAGTAGAGGAAGTAAGAATTTCAAACCCTAGTTGGAATCGGATTTAGGGCAAATCATCCACAGGCCTCAATCACGGCAGAATCACCGGAGATATGCCATAACCAAGAGAAATTTTCTCTTCCTAAGTGTATAGAGCCACAATCGCACCCAGATCCGTAGGGTCAAAGTCATATTTTTGAGATTCAACTTGCCATACGTAGAATGGTAACGAAAGTTACTATAACTGAGTGATAATAGCAGAAAAGCTAAGTATAATATGCGTATGAATGCGTATCAGGAAGGCGATAAGAGATCTCTAGGTTGGCTAAGGTTTGGAGAGAAGAGAGGAATAGAGAACACATGGGCGTCTAGGCAGGGAAATGGGTCTTTAGGGTTTGGGAAGTAGTTTATAAGTAAAGGGGTCGGTTTAATTTGGGCCGTTGATAATTTGAGATCAACGACCAGATTGAAGGAGGAGTGGGGCGGGTGAAGGTCGGGTCGCGACCGGAATAAGTTAAACAGGTCATTAGGTTTGGGCTGCTAAAGAATAAAATGAGATGAGCTAGGTGTTTGGACCTGATTTTTGGTCCAGAATTAGCTCAAAATTGGGCTACAATTTAAATATATGAAATTCATTAAAACTAAATTATAGAAAATGACTAATAAGTAATAAAAATATTATTTATTCAGTAAAATACTTGAAAATAATAGCCTAACATTATAAAAATATAAAAATACTATTTTGGAATAAATAATATAATAAATACAATTATTTATAGAATATACGCCATTATTTTAACTAGTGTTGATAAAATAGAAACAATGTAAATATAATTATGTAAAAATGAGTTACAATATTCTATAATACATGTGGGTATAAAATGATAAATTTTGATGATTAAATCGCCCTAAAAATAATTTAGATGGATAGTTAATAATATTTGAACAAATTAAATGCAAGAAAATCAATTTTAAAGCTTTAAAATATTATAGAAAATACTTATGTGACCCTTGTAAATTGGGTAATAATGCAAAATGATATTTCGAAAGTATATAGAATACTTTATAAAATATGAGGGAAAAATTTGGTATCAACACCCTCTCTCAAGAATCTCAAAAGGTCTGATATACCTAGGGCTCAACTTGCCCTTCTTTTCGTACCTGATCACACCCTTCATGGGTGAAACCCGGAGCAAAACCCTCTCTCTAACCATGAATGAAATATCACGAAGTCGATTCTGAATCGTCTTGACCTTTTCCAAGGCATCCTGAATCGGTACCCAACAACCGAGCCTCTCCAGGCTCAAACCAACCAACTGGCGAACAGTATCGTCTCCCGTATAATGCCTCATAGAGAGCCATCTGAATACTCGATTGGTAGTTGTTGTTGTAGGAAAACTCCGTAAGCGACAGGAACTAATCCCAAGAACCCCGAAAATCTATAACGCAGGCGCGAAGCATATCCTCCAACATCTGAATGGTGCGCTCGGACTGACCGTCCGTCTGGGGGTGACATGTTGTACTCAACCTGTGTGCCTAACTCACACTGTACGGCCCTCCAGAAATGCGATGTGAAATGCGTACCCCGATCAGAAATAATGGACACCAGCACACCGTGAAGACGAATGATCTCGCGGATATAGATCTTAGCCAACCGCGCTGAAGAATAGCCACTGGAATGAAATGTGTCGACTTGGTCAACCTACAACAATGACCCATACCGCCTCAAATTTCTTCTGATTCTATGGGAGCCCAATAACGAAATCCATGGTAATATGCTCCCACTTCCTCTCAGGAACCTCAAGCCTCTGAAGCGAACTACCAAGCCTCTGATGCTCATACTTTACTTGCTAACAATTTAGACATCGGGCCACATATGCAACTATATCATTCTTCATTCTTCTCCACCAATAATGCTGCCTCAAGTCCTAATACATCTTGGCGGCACCCGGATGAATGGAATACCGCAAACTGTGGGCCTCCTCAAGAATAAACTCATGAAGCCCATCCATATTGGGCACACAAATCTGACCTTGCATCTGCAACACCCCACCATATCCAATAGTAACCTGCTTGGCACCATCGTGCCGAACCGTGTTCAGAAGGACTATCAAATGGGGGTCGTCATACTGATGCACTCATACAAAGAAGATCGAGTGATTGTGCAAGCTATAACATGACTGGGCTACGAAACATTTAACCTCAAAAACTGATTGGCCAAGACCTGAACATCTGATGCTAGCGGTCTCTCACCAATTGGAATATACGCAAGGCTACCCATACTCACGGCCTTTCTACTCAAGGAATCTGCCGCCACATTGGCCTTCGCGGGATGGTACAAAATGGTGATATCATAGTCTTTCAACAGCTCCAACCACCTCCACTGCTTCAAGTTGAGATCCTTTTGCTTGAACAAGTATTGTAGACTCCGATGATCCGTGAACGCCTTACACGACACGTCGTAGAGGTAATGCCTCCAAATCTTTAGTGTATGAACGATGGCTTCTAATTCCAAGTCATGAACATGGTAATTCTTCTCATGAACCTTCAACAGTCTCGCCGAGTATGCAATCACCCTGCCATCCTACATCAACACTGCACCGAGCCCAATATACGATGCATCACAATACACCGTGTAGGATCCTAAACCTATACCAACACCAGAGCTGTAGTCAAAGCAGTCTTGAGCTTCTGAAAGCTCAACTCACACTCATCCGACCACCTGAATGGAGCACCCTTCAAGGTCAATCTAGTCAATGGAGCTATTATGGATGAAAACCCATCCACGAACCGGTAATAATTACCCGCCAAACCTAGGAAACTCCGAATCTCTATAGCTGATGTAGGTCTAGGCTAGTTCTGAACTGTCTCAATCTTCTTGGGATCCACTTTAATGCCCTCAGCCAATACAACATGCCCCAAGAAGGCAACAAAATCCAACCAAAACTTACACTTTGAAAACTTGGCATATAATCTCTTAGAGTCCGAAGTAAAACTCGAAGATGGTGCTCATGCTCCTCTCGACTACGGGAGTAGATCAAGATATCATCAATGAATACGATCACAAAAGAATCCAAATAGTACTTAAATACCAATTCATCAAATCCATAAATGCTATTGGGGCATTTATCAAGCCAAATGACATCATTAGAAACTCATAATGCCCATACCGAGTCAGGAAAGCTGTCTTAGGGACATCTGATGGACTAATCTTAAATTGATGGTAGCCAGACCTCAAATCAATCTTCGAAAACACTTTGGCACCCTGAAGCTGATCAAATAGGTCATCAATCACGGCAACAAATGCTTGTTCTTGATGGTGACTTTGTTCAACTACCAATAGTTTATGCACATCCTCATCGAACCATCCTTCTTCTTTACAAACAACATGGGTGCACCCCAAGGCGAGACACTAGGTCTAATGAATCCCTAATCAAGTAGATCTTGCAACTGCTCCTTCAGTTCCTTCAACTTAAGTGGCACCATATGGTATAATGAAATAGAAATGGGATGAGTGCCTAGAGCCAGGTTAATAAACAAAATCAATATCGCTGCTGGGTGGTATATCCGGTAGGTTTGCAAAAAATTCCTCTGGAAACTCATGCAGAACAGGTACTGAATCACGAGCATAGGCCAAATAATCTAGACATCCCTTCTCGACCATACGGCGAGCCTTCACATAAGAAATAACCCTGCTGGTAGAATGGCCAGGAGTCCTTATCCACTCTAATCGATGCAACCTCGGCATGGCAAAGGTCATTGTCTTGGCATGACAGTCCAATATAGAATGATAAGGTAACAACCAATCCATGCCCAAAATAACATCAAAGTCTACTATATCAAGAATAAGGAGATCTACACTAGTATCAAGACTCCCAATAGTAATCACACACAAGCGATAAACACAATTTATAATAATAGAATCTCCCACCGGCAAGGCACAACCAATTATGAAGAAAAATAGGATGACACGCAGGAATAAGTAGAGTCCGGGTCAAATAGAATTCAAGCATCTCTATCGCTAAATGGAACAATACCTATGATAACGGCGTGCGATACTTGACCTCAGGTCTAGATGGGAATGCATAAAAATGAGGTTGGGTCCCACCGCCCTGACCTCTGCCTCTCGAACGACCTCTAGTTGTCTGGCCTCCACCTCTAACGGCCTGACCTCCACGTCTAATGGCCTGACCTCTACCTCTAATGGCCTGACCTCTACCTCTGGCTGGCTGAGCGGGCACTAAAGCAACCGCTGCCGGAACCATGGCACGAGAACTCTACTGTGGCATGCTGCTTAATAATCTAGAACAGTATCTCCTGATATGATCTATACCCCCACTCTCAAAACATCCATCCTACTATGGCTGCTAAAGCTGAAACTGACCCGAACAGGCTGCATAACCACGGTGGTAGCTCTAGATCGGAGGTGCACTAATAAGAGTTGATGGTACACTGTAGGTTGGTTGCCCATGATGAGATACATAAGGATCACGACTACCCAAGGCACTGTGGGATGCCTAAAGCACTTACTGAAATAACCTAGGTGGATGGCCTCTACCAAAAGTACGACTGGCTCCAGATGAGGCACCATTGAAACCACGAGAATGACGAGGACTCTTATCAGACACTGCCCCCCTTCCTAACCACGAACCATCTCGATCCGTCTAGCATATTTTCGGCTCTCTAGAAATAAATATTGTCTCCAGTCTCCTTATTCATCTGTAGCCTGATACTAAAAGTGAGTCCATATATAAATATCCTCACTCTCTCCCTCTCACTATGGACCAAAATAATGGCATGGCGAGCTAGGTCCATAAATCGATTCTCATATTGGGTCACGGTCATGTCACCCTTCTGAAAGCACTCAAACTGCCTACGATACTCCTCCCTCAAAGTGAAAGGAATGAACTCTAGAAATAGCTGTGAAACTGATCCCAGGTAGGTCAAGGAGACATAATCTCTCCACCATCTCTTGGAAGAACCAGTCATCTGGAACACTGCAAAGTCGACCCCATTGGTCTCAATAATACCCATGTTTTCAACACCTCGTGGAAACGATCCAAGTATTCATGTGGGTACTTAGAAGGTGGACCACTGAAATGAACATGAAAGAGCTTGGTAAACTTATCCAGCCTCATCAAGACCTCAGAAGAAATAACGGGTCTATCCCTGGCTGATGGTGCAACAACTGGCTGAACTACCCCCAACTGGCTGGGCTACTTGAGTCTTATATAGCGGAGCCACCTGCTCCGGGGTGTGAGTAGTAGTGAGAGTCTGTGCTCCTCCCCCAGCCTGAGAGATGAGTGGTGCCACCGAAAATGCACCGGTCTGGGCCACACTCTACATATGGCCGACCAATCGAACTAGAGGGTCCTGAAGCACTAGAGTGGCTATGAATCTCTCTGGGACCTGAGCTGGTCCGACGGGTATAGTCTGAGCTGGGACCTCCTCCTCATGATCAATCTAGGGCTACACTATGGGTGCTGCTACCCGAGCTCTAGGCTGAGCTCTGCCTCAACCTCTAGCTCGACCTCGGCCTCACCCTCTACACCCGATAGTAGTTGCCGCAGGGGGTTCCGTCTCCTGTCCAGCTACATATATTATGTGTTTTATCACTATCTGTGAGAGACCAAGAATAGAATGGTTCAATCATCAATGATAGAATGAAATCGCACAATAGAGAAAGTAAGAAAGAAGTGAAAAATTTCCTAAAACTCCATAGCCTCTTGAAGATAAGTATATACGTCTCTGTACCGATCCTCCAGACTCTACTAAGCTTGCTCATGACTCGTGAGACCTAGGAACCTAGTACTCTGGTACCAACTTGTCAAGACCCAGAATTCCAACTCGCGGGACCGTGATCGCGCCTAATATTTCACTTGCTAGGAAAGCCAATGTTAGATAGAATTATTAACCTTTTTTAGCAATTCTAATCAAATAAAAGCAATAAAGCTGAATAGTCTAAAATTGAATAAATAAACTAATGAACAACGTAATCCAAAGACAATTTTCAAGACTAGTGTCACGAATACACGAGCGTGTTGAGTACTACAAATAACAGTCCGAATAAAAGCATAACTGCCTGAATCAAGGTAAACAGCTAAAATAATAGAGAAGGGGACTTCAAGACTGTGAAGATCATGCAACTATACCTAAAGTCTCCTGCTAGTAGTCAAATCTGGGCGACCTCACTGAATGCTGCTGGGACCAACTTCGGTATCTGCACAAGAAGTGCAGAGTGTAGTATGAGTACAACCGACCCCATGTACTCTGTAAGTGCCGAGCCTAACATCGATAAAGTAGTGACGAGGGTAAAACGGGAAACTTACAAGAACCTGTGCGCAATAATAATAATAATATTATACAGGGAATGAAAGTAAAGCAGTTAATTTATGAAACGAACTCAAACCCCACAATCAGAGGCCCAGAATAACAGAGCTCTTAATTTCATATAAGAATGCTGAAAGCTAACACAACAACAACAACGAGTACAACACACACAATCCTCCATTATTTTACCATATCATCATTTATCAATATCAAGTTTTACGTACATAAACCATTATAGTGCGCAGCCCGATCCCACCTTATCATCATTTATCAGTATCAAGTTCCACGTATATAATCTGTTGCGCTGCGCAACCCGACCCCAACATATCATAATCGTCTCTTATTCCACCATATCATCATTTATCAATATCAAGTATTATGTACACAAACCGTTGCGGCGCGCAACCCGATCCCACCATATCATCATTTATCAATATCATATTTCCTTTATTCCACCATAGCACAAACCATTGCGGCATGCAACCCGATCCATAAATAATTTCAATAAACATAAACAATCCATTAACTCAATTTACAAGAATCTTCTACAATCAAAGGGTATCGGTGCAATGCAATAAAGGAACCACATAATAATCAAAGGAATGAATCAAATATTACAAAAACAGTAGGACAAGTAAAGCACGTGACAATTAAGGTGTGCAGGTAAAAGAGTTAAGGCAAGTAGCAAATAAACACGGAGTCATGGAAGGGACGAACAATTCAATACAAGAATAATTAAATGATAGATAACAAATTACGGCATAAAAATCAATTAAAGCATGTAACAATTAAGGAATGGAATAAGATAAATTATGAAATAACAAGAAACATGGAACCGAATATTTTAATGCCACATATACACTCGTCACCTCACATATACGCCGTTTTCTCACATAATACACATAACACATAATTCAAAAATTCTTAATTCCTTCAAGTCAAGGTTAGATTCAATACTTCTCTCGCTCCGTAATCAAATCAAATCTCAATCGGGGCCTTTCCTCTAAAATTCGCCTCCAAACCAATTGAATCTAACCAAACACAGTTCAAACAATTTAAAATAAGCTTTAGAAACTACCCTTGAGTAAAAAATATTCCATGTTCAATTATTTTGGAAAAGGTCAACAAAAGTCAACCCCCGAGCCCGCTTGGTCAAAACCTGAGATTCGGACCAAAACACGATTACTCGTTCACCTCCGAGCCCGGTTATATAATTTGTTTCAAAATCCGACCTTAATTCGTGGTCTAAATCTTAATTTAACAAAAATCCCTAATTTCTACCATGAAAATCCTAAATTTGATGTTGAAATCTCATGAAATTTAATGGGTAATTGAAACAAAATGGATTAAAGTCACTTGCCAATGAATTTGGGAAGAAAATTCTCATGGAAAATCGTCTCTAGGGTGTTTAGGGTTGAGAAATTATGAGAAAAGAGCTAAGTCCTGATTTTTCCTAGCCGCGGATGTCAAAATTACGATGTCTTGTTCGTAATTGCAAATATTGCAAATGCGAGACAAGGGTCGCAAATGCAAACCCTGTCTCGGAGCCACAAAAGTCACAAATGCAAAATTTGATTCACAAATACGAACTCCCAACCTTCGCAATTGCGGATCATTTTTTTGTAAATACAAAGACTGCTCAAGGACTACTGAGTCGCAAATGCGACTATGAGATCGCACTTGCAATCACTGACAGTTCCTAAATGCAAACATAATCATTGCAAATGCGAAACTACCCAATCCAGCCCATGTTCGCAAATGTGAACACTTGTTCGCAAAAGCGAGGCTCGAAATTGCGAGCGAGACCTCACAAATGCGAGATCTGCAGCAGAGTGTGATCCACTCCAAATCATACTCAACAGTGAGTGGAAGAGATCGTTGGAAGAATAGTATCCAACTATGAGTTGGGGTCGATTTCCTCAGGGAGCTAAGAATGGGTGTTAGAGGATACATTTGATGCGTGTAGAAGAAATAACTTAAATACACTTCCAAACAAGTTGGTTTTTCAAATTACTTCTATAAACTACACTTTCAATGATTAACTAGAGAAATGAAACTAGAAATTGATTAAGTGTTTTGGTTGTTTTCAAATAGTTAAATATCCTAGGGATGTAACCTTCGCATAGGTGTTAGCCTAATAGTTTAATTACATTAACACTTGTTTTAGTTATTGGGGTGTATTATAGCTCTCAACTCTAAGTTACACACTCAATACCTCTCGATCATAAAGTGATTTTTCCCAATTTATCTTTCTCAAGCGTAAATGGGTATCAAGCCAAATAGTTGATATGAGCTCAAGTCGGGTTTTCCCTATCTCTAGTGCAAACCCTTTAATTATGCTAGTCAAATACTTAACTATCCAAATTTCTTGTTATCCAAGTTTCCCTAGACTAGGTCCCTCTTTCTCAAATAAAGACCAAGTCAAAAAGGCATGAATCAATGTTTGCAATCATTAATTTCTAAAATTAAAGCATGAACAAGGCTAAATAACAAACATCGATCGAAATTGTGATTGCATTTTTCTTAGGTCGTCCTCTCCCCATTCCGGTCGTTGGCTCACGTTGGCAAAGCACCCTAAGCGTGCGCCAAGCGTTCAAAGAGAGAATTCGACCGTGGTGAAGGCAAAGACGAGGTAATTATTTTTATCCCTTACACAATTAATAGTAGGCCTATCATACTTAAATCTTGGGCAGTTTATTTTAGCTTTAAAGACGAGGTGTTGAAGACAGTGCCGTTGTGGGTAAAGTTTTCAAATTTACCACTCAATTGCTGGGGAATGAGATCCCTCAGTAAAATTAGTAGTATTTTTGTTAGCCCAGTTTTGTAGATGAGTGTACCACTACAAATTCTAGAATTACATATGCTCGAGTGCTTATAGAAATAGATGTCACAAGACCATTGCCTAAGAAAATTAAAGTAGAGGATCAAAATGATGTAAGCTTTGAGCAGGAGGTCTTGTATGACTGGATCACAGAAAATTGTTCACTTTTTCTTCAAATAGGACATGACTGCTAATGGGATGCAAAGCAAAAAGCTCCAATTCACAATGCAAAGGAAAGACAACCAAGGACTACATGGAAAGTTAGGGGATTAAATGAAGTATACAAGTAAAAGGAGATAATGGTGTTTGTAAGGGAAAATAACTTGGGAATGATTTCTATTCTAGAACATAGAGTACAAGAATAGAATACTTTGCAGATTTTAAATAAAATGGCCCTTGGCCTAAACTGGTGTTCTAATGTTATTAGAGATAATTAAGGGAGAATATGGTTGTTATGGAATACAAATGTTTTGGATTTTACTGTGTTACACATGACCACTTAGCTCATTCATGGAATTGTAAGGATATATGCTGCGAACATTACTTTCAATTGTACTGTTATATATGGGTTGCACATTATCCAGGATAGAGGAGGTTTATGGGATAGTATGAGGCAAATAGAGAGTACACATCAAGGGCCTTGGTTGATTATGGGTGACTTTATTGATGTTTTATTAGTTGATGACAGAGTACATGGGGCTCATGTACAAAACATGGATATTAGAGACTTCAGAGATTTTATATTTGATACTGGTATGGTCGAAATGAAATCTGGTGGAAGAAAGTTCACTTGGTCTAATGGTCATGTCCTTAGCAAAATATACAAGGCCATTGTAAATTCAGAATGGATGATATTGTGGCTTACTCTACAAGTGTTGGTGATGAATCCTTATTTTTCTAATCATTTCCCCCTTGTATAAAGTTTGAGAGACTTACTGGAAAGAGGGCTAAACATTTCAGGTTTTTCAATTACCTGGCTGAACACAAAGAATTTTTAAAAATTGTAGATCAATACTGGAAGACACATGTTCCATGCCACTTTATGAAAGGAGTTTAGTGTAAATTGAAACTAATCAAGCAGGAATTGAACAAGTTAAATACAAAAGAAAATATGGGTATTGATAACAAAATTAAAGGATTAAGGGCACGACTACAGGATGTCTTGGAAAAAAAGTGTACAACACGATATTCTCCGTGCGAAGGAAAAAGTGCTAAGACTGCAGCTGGAAAAATGGGTAATGATAGAAGAGAGCATCTATAAACAGAAATCAAGAATATAGTGGCTTCAGCTTGGAGACTCTAACTCTGCTTACTTCTTTGCTAACATGAAAAACCGGTACACCTAGAATTATATAAAGAATCTTCTGGATACTAATACAGTTTTGTTGCAAACGGAGGCAGAAATTGAGATCGAAATAATTCAGTTCTACAAGACGCTATTAGGTACTATTACTGAACAAGTTCCATCTATACAACCTAATATTATCAAAGATGGACCAACTCTCACAAGAGATCAACAAAAGCATCTTATATGTCCAATTACCAGAGATGAGATATATCAAGCACTGAAAGACATTGATGGTACAAAGGCCCCAGGATGTGATGGACTTAATGCTTATTTCTTGAAAAAGTTATGGTCAGTCATAGGTGAGGAAATAAGCACTGCAATACTCAGATTCTTTGACAATCAGAACTCTACAAACATGTAAATTGTACCTTTGTCACCTTAATCCCTAAGATCAAGAATTCATCATCGATAAAAGAGTACAGACCCATATCGTGTTACACTCCCCTGTATAAGATCATATCAAAGGTTCTGACTAAAAGACTACATCATGTGATGGATAAAATTATTGATAATAGTCAATATTCCTTTATTCCGGGAAGGGTTATATCAGACAATATTATTATTATCCATGAGCTGGTTAAAGGATATGGAAGAAAGGGAATTTCACCTAGATGTATGATAAAAATCGATATGCACAAGGCGTATGACTCAGTAGAGTGGGTGTTTTTCGAACATGTGTTGATTGGTTTGGGGTTTCCTGACTTGTTTATAAAGTGAATTATGCAGTGTGTGACAAATATTTCCTACTCTGTTATCATTAATGGAAAACCATCTGCTCTGTTTAATGCTAGGAAAGGACTGAGGCAAGGTGATCCCTTGTCACCATTTTTATTCTTGCTTGCTATGGAATATTTCAGCAGAAAATTAAAGACTTTAAAAAATATACCTGATTTCAACTATCACCCAAGGTGTGCAAGAATGCATATAGTCCAACTAGGATTTGTAGATGATTTACTCCTGTTTTGCAGGGGCGATGTGATCTCAGTGAAGTTGTTATTTGAATGCTTCCAAACAATTTCTCAAGCTTCAGCATTGATTTCAAATGCAAGCAAAAGTTTTATTTATTTTGGAGGTGTGACTAAAGTAAAACAACAGGAAAATTTGGATATTCTGGGTTTCTCTAGAGGCGAGTTACTATTTAGATACTTGGGGGTGCCTTTGATCTCAAAAAGATTATCTGTTACGCATTGCCAACCACTATTGGACATGATTCTGGGAAGAGTTACATCATGTACATCAATATACTTGTCTTATGCGGGAAGATCACAACTGATTCAAAGTATTTTTGTGATGACCCAAAAGGTCATCTTATGTTTTAGAACTTGATTCTACGCTCTTAAGCCTTAAAAATCTCTTTTTTTCCTTCTCAATTTGCGTGCGCAATCCAGACGTGTTTTCGAAATCTTTTATGTTGAAAATTGATGAAAATAAAAATTTTTACCTTAAAAGTTGATTTTAGTTGACTTCACTCAACATTTTGATTGAACGAACCCGGACCCATATTTTAACGGTCCCGATGGATCTGTAATACAATATGGGACTTGGTCGTATGCCCGGAATCAAATTTCAAGGTCCCTAGCTCGAGATATGAATTTGTGATGAAAATTAAAAGTCTGAAAATTTAATGGTTTTAAGAATTGGTTGATGTTTGGTCTTGTTGATACCGAGTCCATATTTTGGTTCTGGATTTCGGTATAGGTTCAATATAATATTTATTACTTATCTGTGAAATTTGGTGAGAAACGGAGTTGGTTTGATGTGATTCGGACGTCCGGTTGTAAAAATAGGAATTTTAAAGATTTCTTGAAAATTTTATTGGATTTGGTGCTAAGTTCGTAGTTCTAGATATTATTTTGGTGATTTGATCATGCGAGCAAGTTCGTATGATATTTTTAGAGTTGTGTGCATGTTTGGTTTGAAGCCCCGAGGGCTCGGGTGAGTTTCGGATAGGCTACGGGATGTTTTGGACTAGGAAAATCTGGTATTTTTGCTCCAATTCACAATGCAAAGGAAAGAAAACCACAGACTAAACAAGTATGGGTAAAGCAAGCATAGTCGAAGGGTGTTGATGAGACACAAACCAGCAATGTGAATGATCATAGCAAGAACATTGTTGATAAACCACAACCTAGCAATGTGAATCAGAGTGAGAATGGTGGACGGCTACAACCATCAGAGAAAGGGATCCCTGGGGCAAATGATAAGATACAAACAGGAGACAAGATATAAGTGAGACGAAAATCTTATGCAAGGTCAAACAATAAACCAACAATGGAGAAGGATATTAACACTTAGAAAGGTTTTAACTCACTAGATGAGACTCGAACTCAACACTTAGCTCTTGGCTATAATGATGTTGGAATGATGGGGTAATGTAGCAGTATAAGGCACACTAGAAATACAAACCCACCATTTGTTCTAATATATCCTTAGTTACATGGAACGTTAGGGGTTTAAATGAAGTATACAAGAAAAAAGCGATAAAGGTGTTTGTAAGGGAGAATAACTTGGGAATAATTTCTATTCTAGAACATAGAGTACAAGAACAGAATAATTTGTAGATTTTAAATAAAATGGCCCCTGTCCTGAACTGGTGTTCTAATGTTAGTAGAGATAATAAAGGAAGAATATGGTTGTTATGGAATATAAATGTTTTGGATTTTACTGTGTTACACATGACCACTTAGCTCATTCATGGAATTGTAAGGATATATGCTGCGAACATTACTTTCAATTGCATTGTTATATATGGGTTGCACATTATCCAAGATAGAGGAGGTTTATGGGATAGTCTGAGGCAAATAGAGAGTACACATCAAGGGCCTTGGTTGGTAATGGTGACTTTATTGATGTTTTATCAGTTGATGACAGAGTACATGGGGCTCCTGTACAAAACATGGAGATTAGAGACTTCAGGGATTTTATGTTTGATACTGGTATGGTCGAAATGAAACCTGGTGGAAGAAAGTTCACTTGGTCCAATGGTCATGTCCTTAGCAAATATACAGGGCCATTGTAAATTCAGAATGGATGACATTGTGGCTTACTCTACAAGTGTTGGTGATGAATCCTTATTTTTCTAATCATTCCCCCCTTGTATAAAGTTTGAGAGACTTACTGGAAAGAGGGCTAAACATTTCAGGTTTTTCAATTACCTGGCTGAACACAAAGAATTTTTACAAATTGTAGATCAATACTGGAAGACACATGTTCCATGCCACTTTATGAAAGGAGTTTGGTGTAAATTGAAACTAATCAAGCAGGAATTGAAGAAGTTAAATACAAAAGAAAATATGGGTATTGATAACAAAATTAAAGGATTAAGGGCACGACTACAGGATGTCTAGGAAAAACAGTGTACAACACGATATTCTCCGTGCGAAGGAAAAAGTGCTAAGACTGCAGCTGGAAAAATGGGTAATGATAGAAGAGAGCATCTATAAACAGACATCAAGAATAAATTGGCTTCAGCTTGGAGACTCTAACTCTGCTTACTTCTTTGCTAACATGAAAAATCGATACACTTAGAATTATATAAAGAATCTTCTGGATACTAATACAGTTTTGTTGCAAATGGATGCAGAAATTGAGATCAAAATAATTCAGTTCTACAAGACGCTATTAGGTACTGTTGTTGAACAAGTTCCTGCTATACAACCTAGTATTATCAAAGATGGAACAACTCTCACAAGAGATCAACAGAAGCATCTTATATGTCCAATTACCAAAGATGAGATATATCAAGCACTGAAAGACATTGATGATACTAAGGCCCCAGGATGTGATGGACTTAATGCTTATTTCTTGAAAAAGTTATGGTCAGTCATAGGTGAGAAAATAAGCACTGCAATACTCAGATTCTTTGACACATCAGAACTTTACAAACATGTAAATTGTACCTCTGTCACCTTAATCCTTAAGATCAGGAATCCATCATCGGTAAAAGAGTATAGACCCATATCCTGTTATACTACCATGTATAAGATCATATCAAAGGTTCTAACTAAACGACTGCATCGTGTGATAGATACAATTGTTGATAATAGTCAATATGCCTTTATTCCGAAAAGGGTTATATCAAAAAATATTATTCTTAGTCATGAGTTGTTTAAAGGATATGGAAGAAAGGGAATTTCACCTAGATGTATGATAAATATCATTATGCAAAAACCGTATGACTCAGTAGAGTAGGTGTTTTTAGAACAGGTGTTGATTGGTTTGGGATTTCCTGACTTGTTTGTAAAGTGAATTATGCAGTGTCTGACAAATGTTTCCTACTCTATTGTCATTAATGGAAAACCTCTGCTCTGTTTAATGCTAGGAAAGGGCTGAGGCAAGGTGATCCCTTATCACCATTTTTGTTCTTGCTTGATATAGAATATTTCAGCAGAGTATTGAAAACTTTAAAAAATATACCTTATTTCAACTATCACCCAAGGTGTGCAAGAATGCATATAGTCCAACTAGGATTTGTAGATAATTTACTCCTGTTTTGTAGGGGCGATGTGATCTCAGTGAAGTTGTTATTTGAATGCTTCCAAAAAGTTTCTCAAGCTTCAGCATTGATTGCAAATGCAAGTAAAAGTTTTGTTTATTTTGGAGGTGTGAGCAAAGTAAAACAACAGGAAATTTGGGATATTCTGGGTTTCTCTAGAGGTGAGTTATCATTTAAATACATGGGGTGCCTTTGATCTCAAAACGATTATCTGTTACGCAATGCCATCCACTATTGGACAAGATTCTGGTACAAGTTACATTATGGACATCAATATACTTGTCTTATGCGGGAGGATCACAACTGATTCAAAGTGTTTTTGTGATCACCCAAAAGGTCATCTCATGTTTTAGAACTTGATTCTGCGCTCTTAAGCTTTAAAAATATTATTTTCCTTCTTCGATTTGCATGCGCAGTCGGGGCGTATTTCCGAAAAGCTTTTATGTTAAACATTAATTAAAATAAGAATTTTTTCCTTAAAAGTTGATTTTAGTTGACTTCGCTCAACATTTTGAGTGAACGGACCCGGACCCGTATTTTGACAGTCCCGGTGGGTCCATAATAAAATATGGGACTTGAACGTATGCCCGGAATCGAATTCCAAGGTCCCTAGATCGTGATATGAATTTTTGATGATAATTAAAAGTCTGGAAATTTAATGGTTTTAAGAATTGGTTGATGTTTGGCCTTGCTGATACCGGGTCCGTATTTTGGTTCCGGAGCCCGGCATAGGTCCAATATTATATTTATGACTTATTTGTAAAATTTGGTGAGAAACGGAGTTGGTTTGACATGATTCGGACGTCCGATTGTAAAAATAGGAATTTTAAAGGGTTCTTGAAAATTTCATTGGATTTGATACTAAGTTCGTAGTTCTAGATTTTATTTTGGTGATTTGATCTCGCGAGCAAGTTCGTATGATGTTTTTAGACTTGTGTGCATGTTTGGTTTGGAGCCCTGAGGCCTCGGGTGAGTTTCGGATAGGCTACGGGATGTTTTGGACTTGAAAAATCTGGTATTTTTGCTGCAGCAGCTGTTCTGGTATGTTCTTCTTCGCGTTCGTGAAGGTACTCTTACGAACGCAAAGGGTAAGATGGTCAAGGTAAGTTTTTACTCTTTGCGAGTGCGAAGGCTTGGTCGCGAATGCGACGTAATGGGGGCTTTACCCTTTGCGAACGCGACCAGCTCATCGCAAACGCGTAGTGTTAGGGACTTGGGGGAGGTGTCAGTCTTTCCTTCATCGCGAACGCGAGCAAGGTCTCATGAATGCGAAGGCCCGGGGGGTAGCCTTCGCGAACGCGAAGGGGGACTCGCGAACGCATAATCTTGGCAACTCTGCTATTTGCGAACGCGACAGTGTCCTCGCAAACGTGATGAACACTGTCACCCAGTGCATAAACAGTCCCAAGAAAGGGACTTAAGCCATTTCTTCAACTTTTCAAAAACCAAACGGGCTAGAGGCGATTTTCAAGAGATATTGCTTCCCCAAAATGTTGGGAAGTGATTCTAAACTATTTTATTTCAATTACCCATTACATTTTATGAATATTTAACCAAAATTCTAGAGTTCCCATGGTAGGATTGGGGGTTTGGGTAGAAACTAGGGATTTCAAAATTTGGAGATTTAGACCTCAATTTGAGGCCGTATTCCAAAACCAATTATATATCCGGGCTCGGAGATGAATGGGTAAATGGATTTTGGTTCGAACCTCGAGTTTTGACCAAGCGGGTCCAGGGTCAATTTTTGACTTTTTGGAGGAAGTTTGGGAAAATCTAAATCTATGCAATGTAATTGATTCCTTTAGGAATATTTGATATTATTGAGTCTGTCTGAATAGATACGAGTGGTTTGGAGGTGAATTCTAGAGAAAAAGGTGTGATTGAGTCTTGAGTGGCCTTCGAAGCGAGGTAAGTGTTGTGGTTAACCTTGGCTTGAGGGATTAGGTATTATTCGCTTATTTTCTACGTGTTTGTATGTTGAGTACAACATATAGGTGAGGTGACGAGTACCTATGCGTTGTTGTGAAGTCATAACATGCGAGTGAGTATTATTATTGTAATCGTGGTATTCCTTGATTATATTGTTCATGATTAGACTAGCTATTCTTTATGTGAGCAACTCTTATTATGTTTTTATGGAAATTGGTATTGATTGAGTATTGACTCAAAGTTGAGGTTAGTAACGTGGAATTGAATGTTGAAGTAAGACTTGTTCTTGATATTTCTATCTCCCTGTTGTTATGGTTCATTGTCTTGGTGAGGGAGAGTATTAAAGTACGAAGGGTGATGTTGTGCAACGTTTTGTGAGTGAGTGATAATGCACGAAGGGTGATGCTGTGCCACGTTATGATAGAGTTAAATCACGAAGGGTGATGCCGTACCATTTTTATTGTTTCTTATGGTGTGGTTGAGAGTAAAAGCACGAAGGGTGATGCCGTGCACTTTCCTATTGTTTCTTATAGTGAGGATGAGCGTAAAAACACGAAGGGTGATGCCGTGCACTTTCCTTTACTGTGTTTACTTATTTCCTCATGTTAAAGATATATTGATTGATCATGTTCTCATTCCTGTTGTGATTCCTTGCCATGTAATCCCCTCAGCATGTCCCCTTCCCAATATTTCTTGCCTTGCTTCTTTAATTGTTGCTATTGTTGTATATATTGATATATTATATAGGTTTATTTATAGGCGTCTTGTCCTAGCCTCGTCACTACTTCACCGATGTTAGACTCGACACTTACCAGTACATGGGGTCGGTTGTACTGATACTGCACTCTACACTTTCTGTGCAGGCTTTGGTACCGGACCGAGTTGACCCTAAGTCTAGTTATTGGATTGATCTATTTGGAGACCCAAGGTAGTCCTGTTGGCGTCCGCAGGCCCTGGCGTCTCCTTCTATACATTTTTTTTACTGTTTCATTTGTATCGAAGACAGTTGTATTTCCTTTAGACATTTACTTGCAGTGAAATTCTTAGAAGTTCGTGAATTGTGACTACAGATCCTAGTGGTGATAATTAATGCAGTTTTTATATTATTCCGCACTCACTATAATTTATCTTAGCTAATTTTCTGTTATTTATTTAATGGGATAAGAATTGGTTTAATGATTATCTAACGTTGGCTTGCCTAGCAAGTGAAATGTTAGGCGTCATCTCGGTCTCGATGGTGGGAAATCCGGGTCGTGACAATTTTGCTGTCAATTCAGAACTTTTGGTCCCAACTCTTTGTGCTACCCAAGAAAATTATTAAATTGATAGAGGTTACTTGTATAAATGTTTTATGGACTGGTGGGGTTGAACTGACAAAGAAATCACTTCTAACATGGGATAAAGTTTGTATGCCCAAGAATGCTCGAGGACTACATGTGACCGATCTTGCAATTTGGAATAGAGCTATCATTGGAAAAAACTATTGAAACCTTTGTCAGAAAAGAAGATAAGCTTTGGATCCAATGGATTCACATATATTGTGGGAAGGGAAATATTATTTCGGATATCTATCCTAAACAAGCATCACGGGTGATTCAAAAATTATGTTGTGCAAGGAAGCATCTTGAGGCTGCTGGATACCTGCCATCTAACCTATTAAAAATGAAGACTTATTCTATTAGGCATATGTACAAGAAGATGAGGGGAACCTTTCAAAAAGTATCTTGGAGAAAACTTATATGTAACAACTTGGGATGCCCTAAATGGATTTTTATATTGAGATTGGTAACTCATGGTAAACTACTCAAAAGAGATCGACTGGTCCAATGGGGAATGATATCTGATCAGATATGTCCATTATGTGATACAAATAATGAGAGCATTGAACATTTGTTCTTTACCTTTACTTATTCTGCAACTATATGGAATAGGCTTTTGCTATGGCAGGGAGTACAGAGATAAGCAAATAACTGGAGCAAAGAGTAGTTGTGAGTAGAGAAATACACAAATGGAAAGAATAGTTAGGCAGACTTATATCGAATGGTATTGGCTAGTTGTGTCTATGTTATTTGGAAGGAGAGGAATCTTAGAGTTTTTCAAAAGAAGGTGAGGAGTGCTGATAATCTCATCAAGCAAATTCTGCAAGATACTCATTGTAGAGGAAGTAGATGGCCAAGAATTGCTACGCAGTTGGAGAAAGTGAACTATTATCCTTAGTTTCTAGCTGATAGATGAAGGTGAAATAGGAGTCTCGTTAGTGCACTGATACTAAAGTCGGGGCCTTTTGTCCAGCTTTAGAGGTTTTTGCAGTCTTGTTTGTAAATACTTTTCCCTTGGTAATGAAATTTTTATAATGACCAAAAAACAATACTCAATCATAAACAAGCATTAGATTAATTACTCATAAGATTTACACACTAGAGTTGGGTCATCACCATAGTAAATGTCTAGCTACTCATAGTAGAAAATGGAGAAAATAAAGAAAAAATACTAATTAAAGCCATAATATAAAATTATAATGATAAACTATTGTGTTTTTTACCCAAAATGGTCATAAGTTACCAAAAGTAGTAAACTACAACGACTACAGCTCAAAAAACTACAAACCTTGACTTAAAAACATAATTACCATCTATTTATAGTAGCCCAAAATTTACTGACAAAAATGCCCTTTGGGAGGTTCTGCGGCCGCACAATTTTATGTGCGGTCCGCACTTTTCTCGAGTCTGCAAGTTGAGGGATTCTGTGGTCGCACCATTTGATCTGTGGCTGCACTTCAGCTTCTACAGCCGCACAATTTCATTTGCGGTCCACGCTTCTGGCAAGGCTTCAGTCTTAGTCGTTTTGCACACTCCCTGAACTTTTTGAATTCTTCTTGCACAACTGAGCTTCAGCACCAGATCTGCAGCCGCAGAGAGAATTCTGCGGTCCGTGCTTTCTTCTGCGGACCGCCATTTTGGTCTGATGCGCCCCTTCTTGACTTATGAGCCGGAACACTCCTATTTGAGTTAGATTTCTTCATTAGAGTCCATATCTCCAACATTCCTGCAATAAGCACGCTTTCATCAGTTTTGGGAACATAAATCAATATTTTTAAACTAAAACTAGCGCAAGAAGGTACTAATATGTGGTTACAATTCACACTTATCAGAGCACCAGCACCAGAAGTGCATCAACTATTCCAACCTTCACCAGGTTCATCCAAAACACGTCTGAAACTCACCCGAGCCCTCGGGCTCGAAATCCAACATGCACACAAGTGTAACAAGATCATACGAACTCGCTCGCGCGATCCAAATACCAAAATAACACCTAGAATTACGAATCGGACATCAAAATGTATGAAATTTTCAAAGAAACGTAAGAACTCTCAAATTTACAACCTGGCGTCCAAATCACGTCAAATCAACTCTATTGAACCAAATTTTGCAGACAAGTTTTAAATAGAAATATAGAACTTTTCCAAGTTTCAACCTCAAAATCCGAAACCCTTAGCTAAGAAGTCCACTTACGGTCAAAATTAGTAATTTTCAACTTTCAAAATTTTTGACAAAATGAGTCAAAACAAGTTAGGGACTTACAAATTCAATTTCGGGAATACGCCCAAGTCTTAAATCACATACGGACCCACAAGGACCATTAAAATACGGATCTGAGTCCGTTTACACAAACATATTAACCATAGTCAACTCAAATCATTTTTAAGGCAAAAAATTCACATTTTGTTTAATATTTCACATAAAAACTTTCCGGAACGAGACAAGGACTGTGCATGCAAATCGAGGAATGCTAAACGGAGCTAATCGAGGTCTCAAAACACCAAAATAGAGACTAAATCTCAAAATGACCTATCGGGTCATGACAAGATCCACATGTGGGATGATGGTAGTTTATATGTCATACTCCACAGTGTAACAAGTTATGAATTTAACCACATCGAGAATAGAATTAATCACTATAGTTTTGGACAGAAAAGAGCCTGAGGGAAAAACGCCTAGGAGTCAAAAACATTTGATATTACCAAAGATGTGTTTTTCGTACGACTCATGCATATGACTAAGAAGATATGATGTACGAAATATTGAATTTCAGAAAATAACTGTAAGTTGTTCGGATTTTATCAAATGAGAACTAGAAAGTACCACGTTAGTAAGTTACTATGAGAAGCAGTTATTATTGTGAGATAAAAGATATGACGGTTTCCCCTTAAGTTATGTGACTAAGTGTTTACCCCAAATGTTTATAGTCTAACATTATTTTGAAGTGTATAGAAAGTTTGGGTTTGATATTCCAATTTCGTTTAAGACATATGAAATTTCCGTAAGTGTGATCCATGTACATAGCTTCTAAAAAAAGGGAAACATAGTATGCGACCGTAGAATATGGTCGGATTGTGAGGGAAGTTAACAATAACCTTATGCTTTACTTTAATTGTTCAAAGTAGAACAAGAAAACATGATTCTAGCAGGTGGTTAGTAAAAGAATAGTAAGTAAGCATTGAGTAAATACAATGAATTAGCAATTTCAGCAGAGCTAGTAGAGGTACGATTTGATTTACTTCGCTAGGTTAATACTAGTCAATGGGTAACAATTTGAAATATCGAACGCGTATTAGAACCCAAAGAGATTAAGTTAAACTCGAAGTACATTGACAGTAAAAAACATATTTAGCTAGGCAGTAAGAGAGCAAGCTACAGAAGAATAGCTTTTAAGAGTTATCGAAAGGGGGTTTCCCTAAGATTGACAGTGTGAGCAGAGTTAAATCATTAAGATTGTGTAAGATACATATGAATACATCAGCTTTCCATTTATGTAAGTAATTTAGTTTTTCCTACTGAAAAGGATTACTCAGAAGTAAGTCGGAAGATGAGTCGTCATTGACATAAAGTGCAAAGAATTGCAGAAGATATGAAAAGTTGTTCGGATCCCAACAAAAGACAAGGATCCACAAGTACAAGACCTTAACCTTTGGTCTAACTGGGAGATGTGAAAACCGCCATTAAGTCTAGTTGGAGATTTGAAACCCGCATAGTGAGAATGGGATTTAAACTATAAAATCATGCCCAGTTATGTGTCACGAGGGTAGTGCCATTGCACGAGACTCTAATCTTAGAGTACTGGTCAAAGACTTAGCTAACAACAATACTATAAGTGTTTTCAGGAAGTACCTTAAGAAGATAATCAAGTATGGGAAGTATAGATCATGACTGAAGCAGACAAGAGAACTATGGTGGAAGAATTTAACTGCTTAGCCAAGCTAGGAGTTCGACTTTCGGACTCTGAATTTAGTGGCGTTGTTGTCTAGAACATGACTTATTCCTCGCTAGTAGCCGAAGTGAAGGAGAAACTGTTTGATGATCCCTACTTGTTGCAGCTGAAAGAAGGGATTCATAAGCATAAGATGATGGCTTTTGAATAAGGGGGAGATGATGGTACTTTGAGGTACCAATACAGACTGTGTATTCCAGACATAGATGGACTTAAAGAGAGAAGATCATGTTAGAAGCCCATAATTCCAGGTATTCTACCCACCCAGGTTCCTCAAAGATGTACCATGATCACAAGGAGATTTATTGGTGGAAAGACACGAATTTATTGGCCAAGGGTCCGAATTATCAGCAAGTGAAAGTCGAGCAACAGAAAGTCTAGTGTTTTACCACAGAATACACATATTCTTGAGTGGAGATGGTAAAAATAGACTTTATAATAGGATTATCTCACTTATTTTGAAAGTATGATTTGATCGGGTAATTGTAAATCGACTTACCAAGTCAGCGTACTTCTTACTAGTAAGGACCAAAAATGGAGCTGAAGATTATGCCAAGTTTTAAATTAAGGAAATCATCTGATTGCATGGTACTCCGTTGTCCATCATTTCAGATCACAATGCTCAGTTTTCAATGAACATTTAGAAGTCCTTTTAGAAATGATTAGGCATAAGAGTAAACCTCAACATAGCTCTTCATTCTCAGGTAGATGGCCAGGCAGAGCGTAACATTCAGACACTTGAGAATATGTCCTTGATTATAAAGGTAAGTGGGATGATCACATACCTCTCATTAAGTTTGCTTATATTAAAAGCTACCATTCTAGTATCAATATGGCACCGTACGAAGCTCTGTATGGGTGAAGGTGTTGATAGCCAATTGGTTGGTTCGAAGTTGGCGAAGAAGAGTTGCTAGGACCAAATTTGGTTTATCAGGCTATGGAGAAAGTCAAATTGATTCAAGAGCATTTGAAGATGGCTTAGAGTCACCAAAAGTCCTATTCAGACATACAGCGTAGAAACCTAGAGTTTCAAGTTGATGAGTGGGTATTTTTGAAAGTTTCACCTATGAAAGATGCTGTAAGATTTGGAAAGAAAGAAAAGCTCAGTCCCAGATACATCGGGTCGTATAAGAGCCTACGAAGGATCAGGCAAGTAGCTTATGCGTTAAAGTTGCCACCAGAATTGGCGGTTGTACACCCATTATTTCACGTATCATATTTTAACATTCAAGTTTCCAGTATTCAGATACTCATGTCAGTCCAGTACTAAAATATTCATGCTCGCTTAGTACTCAAATATTTGTGCCAGTTCAGTATCCATATATCCATATTAGTTCAATATTTACGTATCCATGGCAGACTAGTATTCACGCATATATTTCATGTTATGCATATTATGATGCCCTGTGAGGCTTGTGTTATACTCTGCTAGTTGGTGGGTGTTTTAGAGAAATGTTGAAGGTAACTAACCCTTTCATTCAGACCTTATATTATAATCTCCATGTCTTTCAGTATTCAGTAAGTTAAGTAGTTATTCAGTTTAGTATCTCAGCAGTTCAGTAATGATGTATTTATTCAATTTAGTATGCACGTGTTCATGATGATTCAATGTTCACATGTTTCCATCAGACCCGTTTAAGGTCCAGTGCTAGCCGTAGTTACAGTCAGGACAATCATTCGAGTATGAATGATCCTAAGGGCGAGATAATGTAACACCCCATAAATTTAGACTAGGTGTGGATCTATTAAATGAATATTAGTATGACATTTTAGACATTTAAAGTCCTATCGGGATGAATATGAGTGGAAATAGTTGTTTTGGAATCAAGACGGGGAGAGGTGCATAAAATTCGATAAAAATCGACTAAGTTTACAGAAGGTATGTCTTTCATCATAATTTCATAAAAATCTTAAGAATTTGATAAAACGCAAAATATGAAAGTTGTATCCCTTTGCAATACCTTTCTAATGACATATTGTAGAGCTCAAACTGATCTTAGTGCAAAACATTATATGCATTTTACTGAACAATACGTATTATGCATACCCAGGTGCGCGTCCAACTGGTCCCATGCACAGCAGAGCACTTGTGGCAGTGCCACTGCCTTTGAGCGTGTTCAGGTGCATAGTTGGGCCTTCAACTGCATCGAAACTGGTAACTCGCTTTAAAGGCCTTACCTCATCCCCCATACCCCTAAACACGAAATATTGCTCCAGAAAGGGAAGCTCTCAAGAACCTAACTTTCTCCAAGGTCCCTCAATTATCCAAGGTAAGTTCTAATAATGATTCTAAGTTAATTTCAATTCTCCAACACCTTATTAATGGGGGTATACCCTTCAATTTATTAGATATTCAATTGAGACTTCATTATTGAGAAAAGAAACCCTAGAACTCGAATTCAAGAGGATTGAACTTCAAAAAGGTAATATCTTCGCCCTCTGATTGATTATAGCATTAGATTAATAATTATAGACTCTAAGTTCATGAGATATGAGATGATGTGTTTGACGGAAAAGCATGAACGATTATAGATTTGGGTTGTTGATTGTTGATTATTTATTAAGGGTGTTGTTTATCTTATGGGTGATGAAGAATGGTATTGATTATATCAGATTGAGATTTTAGAATTTATCTATGAGCAAGAGAATGTTGGGTATAGAAATGCCATTAATATGGGCTATGAAGCTTTATGCCCACCAAATGTTTGATAAAATATCTAAGTGACTAAAACATGAGCATTATTACTAATATTGGTTCCTCTTGATATATATTGCCATAGATTCATTGAAAGAGGCGACAAACATTGTGATACGCCTAAAAAGGCCAGAGTCAAGGTATGTGAGGCTAAATCTCTATGTTTGGGAATGCTAATGATTCTCCCTACACTATGTTTCTTTTACAGCATTACTAATTGTCTCAGAAATATAGTTAAGCTTAGTTCCTTGAATAATTGCAGACTTATATTCTCGTGCTTCATAATTCGTTTCTGAGTTTTATTATGAACGTTGTGAGCTCCGTGCATAATCAATATAGATTTGTTTTTTATGCCCAAGTTCTCAATCAAGACTACTCAGTATTTCATACACAGTTGAAGTTACAGTTTTCATATTCAGTTCATGAATACATGTCTCAGTCTAGTTCTATTCAACATTCAAGTATCATGTAACTCGGTATGGTTCAGTATTTCAGTATAGTGTGTTGCACTATGATTCTCATTTCCTGATTTTAAATCTCTTATTGTTGAACCCCTGTATTTAGTCATGAGAGCCTAGTTTATGCTTTGTGTATATTTGAGCCCGAGGCCGTAGTTTATGCTTTATCCATATTTGGGCATGAGGCTGTAGTTTATTCTTTATGCATCTTTGGACTTGAGGCCATAGTTATGTATACGTATACTTCGACCTAAAGTAGTAGCTTGTGCATATATATATTGGGCCTGAGGCCGTAGATTATTTATTCAAATAAACAGGTGGTCATCATTCAGAAGAGAGAGTATATATATCTTTACTTCTTTTGTTCAGTTCAGTTATCAGTTATCATTTCAGCTATCAGTTATCATTTCGGTTATCACATATTAGTTATTATTTCAGTTATCAGTTCAGTTTCAATTTCAGCATTTACAGTTCTTTCTTTCAGTTGCTTTACATACCAGTGCAATTCAAATGTACTAATGTCGCTTTTGTTGGGGGCCTACATCTCACGATAGCAATGATTTACAGTTGACAATAGGATTCTCATACCAGCTATTTGGTAAGCCCTAGTTCTTTCAGGTCACTATCATTACTTTACAGTCTTTAGTATTTTTAGCCAGTCAGTATTTTCAGTACTTCATTTGAGGCTTCATAGACTAGAGTAACAGTTAGATAGAGTCACAGGCTTTTTATGTTAAGCATTATTGGCTTCAAATATGTTTTAGACTTACATTAGTGTTTTCACACTTTGATTTATATTATTCAAACTTTCAGTATATAAGCATGTGTTATTTTATCTTTCGCATTCAGTATGTTATGATATCACATTTTGATTCAGCCAGCTAGTTGGTTCGCTCGGTCACATGTAATCAGGCACCGAGTGCCATGTTATGTCTAGGCCCAAGTTCGGGGCGTGACACTTATGTTATTGGAAAGGAATTCGAAGATGAGTTCTTCCACCTGACAATCTACTTCTTACTATCTTTTCCCCTTTGTAGACAAATGTATAATTTTGCTTTTTTTCTTTGTCTGTTTCACTTCTTTTTTGACCTTTTCTTTCTTTCTTTTACATGTATAGGTTTTTCTTTCCCAAAAATCTCTCCCTAAAAACCATGTACATAAAATAAAATTAACTATTCTCTAATATGGCGCCTTTACATTATTAGTTTTGAAGACCAATTGAGGCAGTACATAACCTCAGCTTATCAAAACCGACGACTTTGGTTAACATATCTACTGGGTTCTTCGATCCTGGTATCTTCTTAAGAGAAAGAATCCTTCATTTATCGACTCTCGAATATGATGGTACCTAAGTTGAATGTGCTTCGATTTTGTATGAAATACTGGATCTTGGCAAGATAAATTGCACTCTGGTATAACTGAAAAGCTTACAATTGTCCTTCTTTTTACCTAATTATTTTAGAAAGTTCTTAAGCTAAATCATATCCTTTCTAGCTTTAGAGATTGACATGTACTATGCTTCAGTGGTAGATAGAGCAATACTTTTTTGAAGTCTGTACATCCAGCTAACAGCAGTACCACCCAAGGTAAACACGTAGCTTGTGGTACTTTTTTGAATATCCAGATCACCGCCTAAGTTTGCATCAGCAAAACCTTTTAAGATAATATTGCTCATTTTAAAATAAAGTGACATACCTGAGGTGCCTTTGAGGTATTGCAAAATTTATTTTAGATCTTTCCAATGCTCCTTTTCTGGATCTAGCATGTATATACTAACAACTCCGACTGCATGAGCTATGCTAGGTCTAGTACAAACTATAGCATATATCAAACTTCTTACTTTTGAAACGTATGGAACTTTGGACATGTACTTCCTTTATTCATCTATCTTTGGTGATTGATTCTTTTACAGATTGAAATGTCTTCCTAGTGGAGTTGCTCTGGTCTTTGCATCATGAAGACCGAACTTGCTTAGTACCTTCTGTATGTACTTTTTTAAAGATAATTTTAAGGTTCCTTCAGATATGTTTCTCCTAATCTGCATCCCAAGCATTTGCTTAGCTGGTCTTACGTCTTTCATTTAAAACTCCTTTGTCAGTTATTGCTTAACCCTTTTGATAGCGTATATTCTAGATCCTGTAATTACCATTCCATCAACGTACAATAGTAAAATGATATAAGATTCATCAAGATTTTTGATATAACAGCAATGGTCCATCTCATACCATGTGAACCCATTGTTTTGCATGAATATATCAAATTTCACTTATCACTACCTGGGAGCTTGTTTCAATCCATACAAGATCTTTCTTAACTTGCACACAAGATTTTCTTTACCATAAGCTTGAAAACTTTTAGGTGGCTTCATTTAGATGTCTTCTTCAAGGTCAACATGCAAGAATGTAGTTTTAACATCTAGTTGCTCCGAATGCAAATGTTTTGAAGCTACGATACTTAGCACCAACCTGATAGTAGTTAATTTGACTACCGAAGAGAAGATCTCTGTGTAGTCAACCATTTCCTTTTTCTAAAATCCTTTTACTACTAATCGTATTTTGTATCTCATCTTACCATCATGTTCTTCTTTTAACCAGTCACGCCCCGAACATGTGCCTGGACGTAACACGGCACCCGGTGCCTGACTGCATGCGACCGAGCGAACCAACTAGATGGCTGAATAAATATATGATATCATCATATATTGAATGCGTAAGATAAGCTAACACATGCTGATATAATAAAAGTCTGAATGATATAAATCAAAGTGCGAAAACACTAACATAAGTCTGAAACGTATATGTAGCTAACATTGCTTAACACAAAAAGCCTGCGACTCTGTCTAACTGATACTCTAGTCTATGAAACCTCTAATGAAGTACAGAAACACTAATTGTCTGTAAATACCGAAAGACAGTAAAGTAATGATAATGCCCAGAAAGAACTGGGGCTCACCAAATAGCTGGTAAGAAAACCCTAGCGCTCTGAATTGTCAACCTGTAAATGATTACCTGCATCGTGAGATGCGGCCCCCGGGCGAAAGGGATGTCAGTATATTTCAATTGTAGCGGTATGTAAAGCATCTAAAAGAAAGAATTGTAAATGTTAAAACTGAAACTGAACTGACAATTGATAACTAAAATAATAATTGATAACTGATAATTGAAATAAAAACTGGCAACTGATAACTGAACTGAACAAAGGAAGTAAGGATATGAATACTCCCTCTTCTGAATGATGAATCACTTGTTTATCTAAATATTAAACTACGGCCTCAGGCCCAATATATATATGCATAAACTGCAGCCTCGGGCCCAAGTATACGTATACATAATTGCGGCCTCAGACTCAAAGATACATAAAGCATAAACTGCAGCCTCAGTCCCAAACATGCATAAAGCATAAACTGCGGCCTCAGGACCAAACATGCATAAAGCATAAACTACGGCCTCATGCCCAAATACAGGTGTTCAATATTCAGGAATTTAAATTCAAGAACTGAGAATCATACTGCAATATGTGATGTTGAAATATTGAATCATATTGAGTTACATGATACTGGATTGCTAAATAGGACTAGATTGAGACATGTATTCATTAACTGATTATGAAAACTGATACTTCAACTTTTTATGACATGCTGAGTCATCTATATTGAGACTCATGGGCATCAAATCCAAGTCTATATTGATTACACACTAAGCTCACAACATTCATAATGAAAGTCAAGAACGAGTTACGAAGCTAGAGAATAGAAGTTATGCAACTATTTAAGGAACTTTGCTTAACTATATTTGTGAGGCAATTAATATTCCCAAACATAGAGAGTTAGCCTTACATACCTTAACTTCCTACTCTTTAGCGTAATACAATGTTTTCCAACCCTTTCAAATTTAATCTATTGCAACACAAGTCAAAGGGATTCCATATTAGCAATAATACTCATGTTTTAGTCATTTAGGTATTTTATCAAACACTTGGTAGGTATACAGCTTCATAACACTTATTAATGGTGTTTCTAAACCTAAAAACTCATTCTCTTTCTCCTAGATAAATTCTAAAATCGCAAATTGTTATAATCAACATCATTTTTTATCACCAATAAGATAAACAACACCCTTAATCAATAATCAACAATTAGCAACCCAAACCTATAACTGTTCATGCTTTTCTATCAAACTCATCAACTCATATATTATGAACTTACAGTCTATCATCATGAATCCAATGTTATAATCATTTAGAGAGTGAAGATATTACCTTTTGAAGTTCAATCCTCTTGAATTTGAGTTCTAGGGTTTCGTTTCTCAACAATAATGTCCCAATCGAATGTCTAATGATTTGGAGGGTTTACCCAGGTTAATAAAGTGTTGAAGAATTAAACTTAACTTAGAATCATAATTATAACTTATCTTGAATGATGGAGGGACCTTGGAGGAAGTTAGGTTCTTGAGAGCTTCCCTTTCTAGAGCACGTTTTAGTGTTTTGGGGTATGGGGGACAAGGTAGGGATTATAAAATGGCTTCCCGGGTATGCCCCCACAGAGATGAAGGCCCAACCGTGCATCAAAGGCAGTGGAACTACCACATGTGCACGGCCGCGCACGGGAACAGTTGGGCGCGCACATGAGCACGCAGACTGCGCATTGTCCAGTAAAATACATATAACCGTTTGCACACTGGTCTATTTAGGATCCATAATATATCATTGGAAAGGTATGTGAAGGAGCTACAACTTCCATGTTTTAAGTGTTCCCAAATTCTCAATAGATGGTTACTAAACCTTGCTATACGATAGACCATCTATAAACTTAGTCGATTTTATCGAATCTTATGCACCTCACTCTCTGTCTTGATTCCAAAACAACTATTTCCACTCATACTCGTCCCGATAGGACTTCATATGTCTAAGATGTCATAATAATACTCATTTAACACATCCACACCTAGTCTAAATTTATGAAGTGTTACATAACATGTACACCCACTTGTTCTGCAATGCCTTCTTTCCTTTAAGTAATTCTGTAAGTGTCCATGTTTTATTCTTTTGAAGAGAATTTATCTCTTCTTTCATGGATAGCTTCCACTTATTAGAGTTTATCACCTGCATTATTTTAGCAAAATATTTTGGTTCTCCAACATCAGTTGGAAGTAAATAGTGGAGAGATGGAGAAAACCTATCTGGGGCATTAATGAATCTTTTAGATCTCCTTAATGTAGGTTCAGGGAGTAACTGATCCTGAATTTGATTTTAGCTCCAACTCTATATCTGGTTCTGATTCTAATTCTATCTCCGATTCTGGTTTTGATTCTGATCCAGATTCTACTTTTGGTTCTGCATTAGAATCAGTTCTAATCCTTCTAGCCACTTCATTTTTTGAGATTTTGTCCAACTCAACTGTTTCTTATGTCTGTTTGCTAGTGCTGGTTGGTTTTACTCCAAGCTTGTTCATGTACATCATATTTTTATTGAATGTGACATTCGTGTGTCTTATGATCTTTCTATTCTGATCATCCCAAAATTGATAACCAAAATTATCATCACCATAGCCAATATAGAAATATTTTTTGCTTTTAGTATCAAGCTTATCTTTATCATTGGAGTTTACATGCATAAGCAACATAATCAAAGATTTTTAGATGTGAGAGAATTACCTCCTTCTTGTCCATATCTCCTCGGGAATTTCAAAATACAGCGGTGTAGAGGGTCCATGTTTATGATATAAGCTGCCATGTGAATTGTGTCGGCCCAAACATCCTCTTAGCAATGCCATTTTGTTCTGGTGTTCCAGGAACTTTCTTGATACTTTGAACTCTTGACTATCATACTCTCCTCTATTGTCAGACTTTAGACATTTTATCTTCAGGTTCATCTAATTTGCAACTTTGGCTTTCCATCTTTTAATGGTAACGAACAAATCAGATTTATTTTTCATAGAACAAACCCATACCTTTATTGTGGAATAATTAATGAAAGCAACATAATAGCATGAGCCTCCAAAGAAATTTACATGAGCTAGTCCCCTCACATCCGTATGCACTAGTTCCAGCTTCTCTTTCTTTGGTATCTGTCTCGTCTTTGAGGAACTGAATCTCTTTTGTTTCCCATAAATGCAATCTTCACACAAATCTAATTCAACATGCTTTAGGTTTGGCAATTTTTCTTTGGATACCAATAACTTCATTCCCTTCTTACTCATATGCCTAATTGTTACACCCCATGTTTTCATACGTGAAAGTATACCATAAGTAAATTGATGAAAGTTCGAAAATGAGATATTACATCCCGCATTTTCGTACGTTAAAGTTTCATAGTAAGTTAATCGACGTAAGCTCGGGAATGAGATTATTTGGAGGTTATAAGTATAATGCTATTTCAAATAAGTGATAAGTAAATTCGTGAAGGTGAGAGGGTAAGCGAATCAAAGAAAATGAATTCCATCGAAGTTTGACATTTTGGGATAAAATACGACCCGAGCTAAAATACCATGTATTTATGAACTAGTGTCATACAAGGTACCACATGATCATGATAGTAAGAAATATAAGGTGTGTTAAAAGTAAGTAATATTTTAAGTAATTTGAGATAATTCTTAATTATGTGGGCAAATGGTTAATTATGGATTAGTGAGAGATTAATAAACTAACAAATAATTAAAATTGGATAAGCTTGATGGATCTTACCACCAACGTGGAAGCCCATGAAGTGGTTAACAAAAGCCACCAAGTGACTCATACAAGATGTAGCAAGGTGTTACATTATTAGAGTACATACAAGGTTAACATTTCTTTAAGCCTTCTGCACGTGAATTGCATAGATACATTCACTTTAGCAATGCAAGCTAATGTTTGCTTAACCCTCCCCCCCCCCAAAAAAATTAGAAGATACAGCATCACGTTGTAGAGAGATTGCATACGTGATTTACAATGGTCGGAGCTGTAATGTGATATTTTGCGATTCTAAGAGAGTACGGTGTAATCTTTCTCAAGAATATCATATGGATTTTCCCCTACTTCGATCCGTCATTATGTGTTTTCGCAAAAGACGTGTGTTAGAGGAACCGTCAAGAGAATCGGTTCGGGTATGTTAAGATTATCCCTTCTTTCTCTTTGGCATGATCTATACGACACGAACGGAACGAGAAAATGCACAACTTCCATAAATGACTCTATTCATAGAAGTATTAGGGGTGTCTATGTTATTGATTCCCCATGTGAATTATTATTATATCTTCTATTCATGGGCCTCAGAAAAATACGTATTTGATAAAGTTTATCCGAAAGGCATATTGATTTTATGACAATGCGAGAAATCTTATGAACGTAATTCTTATGCATTTCATGCATCTATACATGTATATTGACCCATGACCAAATGGCGTTATATACGCGTATGTTATATGTATATGGAATATGGGAAAAGGTTATGGCGTGATATACGCACCACCGCCTGATCAGCTGGTATACGTTGATGATCTACCCACAGTGGTCGAGATGATATGATGGGATTCCCTCAGAGGCTTGATGATGATATGAACGCATATATCTATGCATGGTATGACATTTATACGCATATACATGACATTATAAATATGAAATGATTTACCGAGCTATTCAGACATACGTGTTGAGTCTTTTACTCCATGTCTCTCTCATGTTTATTATTTACTGATTTGCATTCCTTACATACTCGGTACATTATTTGTACTGACGTCCCTTTGCCGGGGAACGCTGCGTTTCATGCCCGCAGGTCCCGATGAACAGGTTGAGAGCCCTCCAAGTAGGCTATCAGCTCAGCGGAAGATGTTGGTGCGCTCCCTTTGCTCCGAAGTTGCTATTTGGTCAGTATCATTTGGACATGTATTGATTGGTATGGCGGGGCTCTGTCCCGACCTTTATGATTTTTATGTACTCTTAGAGGCTTGTAGATAGATGTCAGGTATATGAAAGATTGTACGGCCTTATCGACCTATGTTCAGTGTAAGAGTGCTCATTTTGGCCTTATAGGCCCGTATGTCTTAAGTATAAGTTGATATTTCGTGTTGTATTCTACTTGTCCCACGGCAGCCTCTTCGGCTCAGTTATCTATGATCGTATGATAAGAAAAGATACGTTATGTTGGTATTCGGTTTAGTAAGGCACCGGGTGCCCGTCGCGGCCCATCGGTTTAGGTCGTGACAAAAGTGGTATCAAAGTAGTTCTGTCTTAGGGAGTCTACAAGTCGTGTCTAGTAGAGTCTTGTATATGGGTGTGTTGTGCATCGCACTTATAAGCAAGAGGCTACAGGGCATTTAGGACTGTCACTCTTTCTTCTTACTCTAGATTGTGTGGTAGAGCTCACTTATAATATTTTAAATTCCTAAATTCTATTCGTAATACGACGATACCTACATTCAGAAAAACAGTTGGTAAGAGACTGAATGTGGCTATGGAAGATTTGAGTCAGAGGAACTCGATTTTTCATGATGCTTATGATGAGTAAATGTAAGGTCTTCAGTAGATCATGTGTGTACTAAAACATGAAAGCCTCTTGATAAGTAGCTTTAAGGCAACAATATTTGTCGACCCCTATTGTGAAAGGCAATGAGAGACTCAGAAGGTAGATACAAGCTTCAACGAGTAAAAGGAGCAAGGTACGAAGGGTACGAGGTACCCAGTTAATGAAGATTGTTGGAATTTACAATTCAGGCAGAAAAATATAAGCATTTTGAGTCACCTTCAATAATAACAGATATATGCACAATTGGCCACACCCATCTCATTTATGCCCTATGGGGCTAACAAAAGTAGTTTAAGAGAAAAACGGGATATCAGGACCCGACTGGGTTAGAGTAACCCAAAATGATGGATGAATTTTTGCGTTAGTTGACATTTCCGAAGGATATTGCAAATGTGCTAATAGATCTCCTTGTGAGACACCCAGATGATGCACTCTAAAATAATACAGCTAGATATGACTACTACAAAGATAGGCACTGGAGGCCTTGAAAGGGATAAATATTACCTTAGTGTAGCTTCCATCCCTAGTGGAGAAAGAATGTTAGGCAACCCAAAGAGCCAGTAGATGGAGCAAAGAGAACTAAAAGCAAAAGAATGTCTTGTTCGAGCTTTCAGAATAAACTGATAGACATAAATGTTAGCAGGGAATAAGAAGAGAGTTAATAAAGCATTATGAGTAAGATGTGATACATGTATGACAGAGGTATATCAAGAAGATGACAGTATTACAGAATCTATAGTCAAGTGAAGGAAAAGACGAGAGGTGACAGGCCTTGAGACAACAAAAGTGTATAGGCCATAATGTTATATCCTCATTTCGAAAAATAAGTTTGTGACTCCAACGCGACTACCAAAAGAAAAATGTTAGACCCCAGAGTAATAAGAAATCAGCATGGACTGATGAACAAGATAAACTAAGCATGAACTAGGGACCGAGTCATAGTCGGCATCATGAGAATTTTAGAGATTGCATCCCGGTGATAATAGAATGGACGACAGAAGAATACCCTTTAAAGGTCATTCAGGAAGACGCTTCCCCAAAGCAATCAAGGTGAGTAAAGTTAAGCTTAAGGGACTATATGTGCCAGTTACACTAAGTGTCACCCTCGCGAGTGAGAAATTTTGTTATCCTTGGTACAGAAAGATTACCGTGAGGTGAGTAAGGATCATCGATGATGTGAAAAGATGCCAAAGATGAGAAGGTAAAACATCTATACATAAATCATCGTAACACTAAATCTTAGTACTCCCCTAAAGGGGGGAATATGGAGTGATGTGGCATTAAGTNCTTCAACGAGTAAAAGGAGCAAGGTACGAAGGGTACGAGGTACCCAGTTAATGAAGATTGTTGGAATTTACAATTCAGGCAGAAAAATATAAGCATTTTGAGTCACCTTCAATAATAACAGATATATGCACAATTGGCCACACCCATCTCATTTATGCCCTATGGGGCTAACAAAAGTAGTTTAAGAGAAAAACGGGATATCAGGACCCGACTGGGTTAGAGTAACCCAAAATGATGGATGAATTTTTGCGTTAGTTGACATTTCCGAAGGATATTGCAAATGTGCTAATAGATCTCCTTGTGAGACACCCAGATGATGCACTCTAAAATAATACAGCTAGATATGACTACTACAAAGATAGGCACTGGAGGCCTTGAAAGGGATAAATATTACCTTAGTGTAGCTTCCATCCCTAGTGGAGAAAGAATGTTAGGCAACCCAAAGAGCCAGTAGATGGAGCAAAGAGAACTAAAAGCAAAAGAATGTCTTGTTCGAGCTTTCAGAATAAACTGATAGACATAAATGTTAGCAGGGAATAAGAAGAGAGTTAATAAAGCATTATGAGTAAGATGTGATACATGTATGACAGAGGTATATCAAGAAGATGACAGTATTACAGAATCTATAGTCAAGTGAAGGAAAAGACGAGAGGTGACAGGCCTTGAGACAACAAAAGTGTATAGGCCATAATGTTATATCCTCATTTCGAAAAATAAGTTTGTGACTCCAACGCGACTACCAAAAGAAAAATGTTAGACCCCAGAGTAATAAGAAATCAGCATGGACTGATGAACAAGATAAACTAAGCA